>JAFMSR010000017.1:18790513-18989118 GCA_022818135.1 Saxidomus purpurata
GTTCTCTTAGTCGACACACGAATTCATTTTTTAGATATTTTATATCTCTCATAGCCTCGGGTTCTAAACGAAACTTTAACAGATCTGTGCCATTGAGTATACATTTCACAAGTACTATTCTCCAGAACGATCCGCTCTAATCTAAACACGATTGTTATGAGACATATCATTATACTGAATCAATACTTAAATCGCATCTCCGCGTCGAGGTAACGAATCTCATTGGTTTATTTTTCCCGCGGTTAATCCATACATCTCAATGGACGCGAGTTTTACCCTCGTAACGATTGAAAAATGTACAATAAGCACGAGACTAATTAACACTTTATATATACTGTGTAATTATCATATAGACGAGTTTTCTAAACACAAAACTACTTAAGTAATGAAAGGAAACAACGGGTGTTAGACGATCGTATTTACCCCCCTCCAGGGCTATATTTGTTTATTTCAAAAACATCATAGAAATGTACGTCATTATGATAATAATTACAACGTGTAATCATTTCACACAAATTCTGTTTTTTGATTGGTTATTTCTGTCCCAGCGCCCGCTGTTCATAACATGATGAACGCAGGTACGTATTCATAGCTTCTCATTAATATTCATGACGTGCTACTTTTTCATTCATAAAATCGTGTACGGTTTCAGGGCATGCCACCAAACAAAAACACTTTGAAAAGTAAAAAGGAATAGTGTTTCTCACCTATGAGATACATATTTCCGCGCATGTACCGGTGATAGATAACCTTATCCTTCACCGCTTATCTCTCATAGCTGCCGGACTATTGTTACGTTTATTATAAGCAGCCAGCGCATCACATTATCAAAGCGCTGTGAGCGCTGAAGGCCTGGGGGCTATAGATTAACTCCCCTAAAACAACTTTTGACCTTCGTGATTTACGCTGAACCTTACCTAAAGCGCGGGTCGAAGTGTGCATACGGCGAAATTTAGTATATGACACAGAATGAATGATTCACAAATATATGGATGGCAGGGAAGTTTGTTTTATTATAAAACGTACGTTAAATGAAAAATAACCACATGGTCAACAGTATCAATTGTTTGAGAGAACAATAAAATAATTCAATCTGCGCTTTGTTCAACTTCAAGCGATATCTGATGATGTGGATCGAAAATTATTGTGTACCAAAGACAAGACCTTGAAACAGAAATAAACAAAGAAATACCAACAATGAAATATAAATACAGTACTTTACAATGTGTATAACAGGGAAAACCAAAAATGATTCTTGGTTACCTTGTAGGTGTAATCGGTGAAACCGTTCACTGGGCCTTGACATGCAGCGTCCTCGATAAATGTTGGTAATTTTGATCACGTGAATTCCTTTTCGGGAATGTACGTAAATTGTTATGTTTTAAAAAAAAAACATTTATTTTTAGGTAAATATATATGTAATCGTTCGTAAATAAGAAAGTTGTCAATGAAATAACATCAGAAATTTGAAAATCAAACTACAAACTCTTATATCGAATTCCGTACGTTTCCGTAAATTTCCGTAAATATCCGTTCTTTTCCGTGATATGCATATGCTTATCTTCCGTAATCAGCTGACAGCGCAGTAATTTCTAAAACAGAAAAAATTGTGTAATGAAGCCCGTAAACTATAGACCTTTCTACAATCGTTTGAAGTTGTATGTACTGTTTTTATTTGTAATATGTTCCTATCGTATGCGACATTCAAACAAAAGATTGATCTGGTCTGTCTTGCACTACTTTCCCAAAGCGCATGTTTACAGTTGTTATTCGCACATAGCACAGTTAAATTGTCTGCAGTGTTTGAAATGTGGTATGCTAACTTAGGCCTAGGGGACTTTCAGTCACCAGGCCAAAAATCGAAAATATGACTGTAAAATTTTTATTTTTGAAATAAACATAGGGTTATGGGTATTCATTTTCTTAGTTAGATCATTTTCTATCCATCTATAGCATTTTTGAAGTAAAATTCGAGAAAAAGTTGATTTTCATTTTTTCATCCCCATCCTGTATTTACACTTATTTCTTCTCACTTGTGCGAAAATGCGATTCAAACGGTGAGAAAATAAATCTACCATATCCATTGAGTTGTGGATAAAGAAATCCCACCCTCGGGTTGAGAACTTGAGATATGTCCAAAAAATTTCGTTTTAGCTAGCCTGCTGTCCGCCATTTGCATTATGCTAATGAGTAGTGGCGTTTTGACAACCAAATTGATGCGCGACGAAATATTAAAATAGAATCCGGTTTAGTGATCACTAAATAATTTAAACGAATGTCTTTAATCATAGTAAGTTTTAATTATAAGAATTGAATGAGTTTTTTCTGCATTTCATCTTTGTGTTTATGCAAATTAGGTGTAAAACTTCTGACATTCATACCTCGATGAAATGCAGAAAAACACATTCAATTCTTAAATAAATCTTTCATTTCTTACGAAATATAATCTGAACTCGGTCGGTTTTGATAATTAAAATTCTTTACATTTTTCCCACGTCAAAGCCATACATCTCATTGGACCGAATTTTCCGCCTCTGGCTGACCTGTATAGGTCATCAACCTGTATTTCCTGATTTGTTTTATAAACATTAGCACCGAGGTCTGAGACGGTCTCAGAATTTAAGGAAGCCATGCCCGTGTCTCCAAATGTACCGTACACATTTCTCATTTTTTCCTGCTCTGCGACACGTCAAGACAAACTCGCAGACTTCTGGCGTTAGTGCCATGCGGAGGGTGGGGTGAGTGCGGGGGAGGGGGGGGGGTGTAGCGGGGTCACTAAGGTCATATTGAAACATTAAACAAGAAACAGGAAGTAATGCAGCTGCTGCTCTTATAATACTACTACCCTCCTTAAATATTACATTATATTGAAATAGGCAAGACCTAATGATCGCTGTTTGAAAGACTAATGCAGATAAACAAATGACATTTATAATACTTTTGTAGTCCTTTAGATTGATTTCCTTTTTGATTTGATTGGTGATCTTTTTGTCCTACTTTCGTGATTCGTATCCAACTTTTAATAAATGAACTCGTAAAACTTTTTACTTAGCCGCCATATCAAAATTGTAATGTATCAATATTGTGTTTGAAATGTCCCCTGATTATGGAATATAATTTTACAAATGTTAAACATAGTATTTACAAATTTATATCGCGTCGACTGAATCTTAATGAGCGCTTACAAACATGTGTAAGTTTTGCAATGAAATATTGTAAAATTCTTCCAGGCGTGTAAATACACAGATTTTCGTGACACACAGACAAAAATGTGTAAGATTTGATATGAAATATTATATATTCTATCCATCTGTTTAAGAGGACAAACCTTTGTGACAGACAGACAAACTGCAGACATACTGACTGACAGACTGGCAGCCTGCCTGCCTGTATCAAATCTATATGTTTCCCCACCAATAGGTTGTAGACCCATGTTAACCTTCAACCTTCATGAGTGCTCGGGAAATTGAATAACACGGCTTTCTCCGATGACTTATTTACATAGTGCCTTCAGAAACCGTATTACATGTAAGAAATGTATATGCAACTTAAAGTATTGCTATAAATTTGATGTAGCTGCCCTCTTAATGCACGGTATAAAAAAATAATGAAAGTTTAACGCCACATACAGTTGAACGGGTGCGAGCATTTCTACAAAACGATTACGCATTTAAACAAGGCTTTATATTCGGTTACTTCCTTCTAACCAATTTGATAAATACATGTAATTGAATCAATCTGATTTTAAAAACGCATTATGCATTTAAGTTTTTATTTAAATATTTTCACACATTTAATCTCAATTATCCCGTATCACTGTATGTGTGAAATATGCGTCCTTATTTATAATTATTTTTCGACATTAGTTTTAATGTATTTATTTTACATAGCACTTAAATTAGGGTCGGAATGTTTTATAATTCCTTTTAAAAGTAAAGCATTACACGTATGCACGAAGGGTTGAAAAATTGAGCTTAAAACACGGCTTAAAAATTTGTTAAAAGTCATTTCCGTTGCCTTATATATGTGTTGATGTTGTAAAACATTGTAATACTAACGGAGGCAAAATTACTACGCCATCAGGCAGTCATGTACACTTAATCAATTGATCCGCCAGTACATAAAGCTCGCGTTTACAAGTCAGCGACTGTGTAAACATAACTCATTCTGCAATTATAGAGCAACTAGCAATATGAACTTTAAAAAGAATGTCCCAATATCAGCCAGTTATACTTTTAAAAAATATACATAAACATCGTTTCGTTTCAAGTTATCAATATGCAGTTTATCTTTAGATCGGCGATTACGTGATCAAAACTTTCGTATTTCATTCACAACGCGTCCATTCATAAAATTTGAATGGTGCAAACCGATTAAAAATGGTAAGAGAATATTTTGTGTAGCCTACTTAAGTTTCCAAGTATCATAGGCTCTAAGAATAAAACTTGGTTTAATATTTAGCTTTTCAAAGGATTTCTAAAGTATATTTAAGTGTAAGGCAAATAGACTACTTACACGGGTGGTTACGGTTAAATGTGTTTAAATGAAAATGAGGGGTGCGAACTGCTGGTGTAGTGCGAATGTGAAAAATCAACAAAATTATGAGTTTGAATTCTGTAAAATGTCTTTAAGTTTTTTTTAATGAAATACTTTCAAAAATCAGCTGAAACATTTAGGATAAGATATAATACATGTACTTCCACAGATTCTATTAATTATTATTTGGAGGTTATTTCGTTTGGCATCAGTTATTGGATATGTCCCTATGCATTTGCTTTCTTTTATGATTTCTGATCGGGTATATCGTTGTTGTAGGAGTTAAACGTCCACTTCGGAAGTACATGTATTTGGTCAGTTTAATAGGCAGCTAGTTTCCCTAACATCGTCCTAGAAAGTTCCAGTACTAGCCTCCGAATCTTCGCAAGCCACTGCGAACTTCCCTACTTAAAGTGCCAAAATCGGAGGTTACAGTGATTTCAAGTCAGCTTCTCTAACCACTAGACTAAGCGGATCTGGTCGGACATCACTGACAGAAGTAGTTTCGGCAGACCTTTATCACCCACCATGTGACTGATCTATATTTCACTGATGTAATAAGTATTTCATTAGTTAGCATGAAAAGAAAAGCCGTTGTGGCCAACGTGTTCTTTAGTTACGTAAAACGAATCATGTACTAAAGCACTTAGTTGTCAAGTTTAGTTTAGTCAAAAACATTATCCCTCTGATTGTACAATATGAAATACTCAAACTTTTTTCAAAAAGTTTGTATCTATTAATCTACACAGATCCAAAATTCACTTACCATATTTATCACCATTAAAAATCGACAATAATGACGAGGTTAAACATATAGTTAAACTTCGTTTGCTCGAACTTATTTCGCTCGAATACAACCAAATGTTCGAACTCCCCCGACGGTCCTGGCAAAATCTCTATATAAATCATATTGTTCCACCTCTGTAACTTCGAAACACGATCTCTCGATCTCTCGAACCTTCAGATCCATTCCATTGTTGATTACATCCTTTTGTTGAACAATAAAAGGTGTTAGTATTAAATTTGTAGGCGTTGTGTATAAGTGAGCATTTTAGGGTAAACTGAATTGCTACAGTGTTAATAACAGTCATCGAGAGACTGGCATAAATTTATGTTGTTTTTTTTCTCACGAAAATGAATACAATATTCAATGAGTGACGGATTTTTTTAGAGTGCGTTTTATTACCTTTCCAATGAAACAAAATCTTGTTGAAATAATTTTCGTTTTACAAAGTTCCAATCGTTAGAGAAGCACCACTTACTGTAACAAAGGAAAATATGGACTACCGGTTTCTGCCAAAGCAAGCTGTGTCTTATCAGTAGAAACTATGGCGTAATACTGTGTTTTGTTTGCAAATATGTGCTCTCCTATTACACGTTGTAGAATGCTTGAAACAACTCCTGATATGGCGATTGTAACGGGGTTTATGACGATCCATGACAGGCGGACCACGATGGCCCGAACTACCGATCCCTCGAATTAAATTGAATTTCATTGGTCTCTTCGAGTTCGAACAAACGAGGTTTGACTGTATATTTTACAACTTTACGGAATAACTATTAGCAATAAACACACACATAAATAGATATATATATACAAGAAAGTAAATGTAATGACAAAATGGATTCTGGACTTCTTGTTATTTATCTGAAATTTACTTTCACTTGTCTGATAAGACATTAAAAGTCTAAAGAGTGGATTTTCTTGTGTCAGTTCTCTTAAACTAAATAGATGTTTCACTATAAAGATTCTTGACCACTTCCATGCGCGTACGTCTGCATCTGGGTACCAGTAAGACGAAAGTCATATTTTGAGCATAATACACTGTGTGCGCAAGTGGATGCATGAATGGTTTGTGTTTATTGTTCAAGTATTTAAATCACGACATGATTTAGGGTAGTAAACATCTCTTTTCCGAAAAGTAAATTTACTCGTTTCAGCTAACAAAAGATAATCGTGCCGCACGAAAATTTTGGACACAGTTGTGGTGGCTGTATATCAGTACTTGGCAACGTTTGTTAAAATAATGACCATGGGGTCAGATTGACCATACCCAGGTCACTTGTTTTCATTATGGATTAATCAAGGAAAAACTTTACAGAATCTCCGTCTCCAAAACCACAAGGTATAGAGCTAAGTTATTTAGTAAGTAGCATTGTTTAGTAGATCTCTACCAAGTTTTTCAAATCATGACTCAGGGTCAAAATATACCCTACTAGGGGGCCACTTGTTTCAAACAAAGGGTTCCGCAACATTGTCTACCCGTTTGTTATCGTTACATGTATATAATAAGTACAAGGGAAATAATTGCTACGCTCATAGGGATTAATATGACAGCGTTTGATTTATTGTTACTTGAAAAAGAACCGTTATACAACGCTCAAATATGCCTCAATTTGCTGATTAGACAATTAACTTTCCAAAACTGTATACTTTATCTACTCCAAGTGTAGCCACAGTACACAGGTTTCTTTTATTTCTCACAAATCATGCATTTTTCCGTTGGTTTTAAACAAAGTCGTAAAACGAAACCGAACGGGGTTTTGTGAAAGCATTCGCTGTATTGCATGAATACTAAAGGAAGCGGGCTACTATGAATGCACAGTTTTAGAATAACAGCAATCTCACCGAATGTATGCAATGTTCTGCCGCTACCGTCTCCAACAATTCTTTAATCAGACGTTCCGTCGTTTGTTTGTAAATTTATTTCTGCATGTGCCATTATGTATCACGTGACAAAAACAGAACTGCATATTTAAAAAGATGTTCCGATTGGATGGCGAAAATTTTGTTCGGTTCTGGCTTTGTGTACGCACGAATATAAGTGAACCCTAATGATAGTGGCGCCAGAAAATATCAACAACGTCATATGATATGTTCCTAGGTGTTTCACCTAAAATATTTTTATCAACCAATCAAAATGTCATTACACAAAACTACGTATGTAATGTCAATAATGGAGAACTTCTTCAACTTTTATCACTGTCAACAAATAGAATTTTAGACTTTTACATCGTATTAGGCGATAGCGGCGGAATATTGCATGCAATCAGTGCGTTTACTGTTATTTTATAATTGTGCATTTAGATTAGGTCCGGTTCTTTCATTATTTATCAATACTGCGAATGTGTTTGCTTAACCTCGTTTGTTTTGGTTTTACGACTTCGTTTAAAACCAACGAAAAAACGCATGATTTGTGAGAAATAAGATTAACTTGTGTATAATGGCTCAAGTTAGGGTAGATTAAGTATACTTTTTTTGAAATTTTAATGTCTAATGGACAAAGTCAGGTATGTAAGGGCGTTGTATATCGCTTCCGTTACAAGTAACAATATATGAAACGATTTGATAGTAAGCCCTATGCTAGTTACAGTTCTTTCCCTTGTACTTATTATATACATGTAACGATAACAAACGGGTAGACAATGTTACAGACCCCTTTGGTTTCAAATAGACTTGTATAGGAACAAATTTTGAAAACATGAAACCTATGTCTTAAATGTATGCGATTATGTAAGTCGAAGAAAAAAGTATTGAGTATTTCAGAAAAGCGCTAAACCCCATTATGGGTCTCGTTTCTAAGAACGTTTTCTAAGAAATCCATTTGTAAATGCTCAATCGTTAGAAATTACAAAGTTGATTATTTGTACCGAACATAATCAAAACCTGGCATTTTTTTTAGAAAAAAATAAGTATTTCTAAATGTATGATCCTCATCCCCCAGGTGGCGGGGCATATATCAGAAAGAGTAATCATTAAATCATTTGAGCCAGTTTCAGAGAAACGGATTTATAAAGTTTTATTATTGAATATCTTATCACCATCCTGTGAGTATTACGAAGAGTGATCATTCTTTTATTTGAGTCAATTACAATTAACTCTTGGTAACCGATTTTATTTAATTTCATTTCATGGAGTATAATAGTATTTACATTGTATATTGAATATAAGAAAAAAAAACAATCAAAGGATCATAACTCTGCAGATACTAACACAATCCTAACTAATGTTGCGCGTGCGTCACGCCGTTAGGCTGTTGTATGCATTTCTTAAGTATTATGACATTCTATCCATTGTTCCTCAGTAATGACTCCGGACGGACAGACGGACAAAGCCAAAACAATACACCGCCTTTGGTGGCGGATAGTAAAACATATTATTATTTTAGTAAAGTATATCAGCACATTGAGATAAATTTTATGCTCAAAGTTTGTATATAACGGAACAAAGAAACTTTATATCTTCTGATTTCAATCTCCTGTACGTCATTCTTGTATCAAATTTGCTCAAATGGTTCTTCTCCACTGCCTTCAATGGTAACCTGAGCTAAAAAAGAATAAAAGCACAATCGCTTAAAATACAATAATTATGAGCACCTATATTAACGGGAATTGTTTTTTGCAGAAGTTCTCTGTCCATTCAGGTGAGTGATAAAGGGCCATCATGGTCATCTTGTTCATGTTTACTGAATTTGCTTTATCTTGAGGCCAGCGACAACATTTTCTTTTAAAAACAAGAATTTCAAAGTGTAGAGTTGGTATCATCAAATATAGTCATTGCTTTTAAAGTAAATGGGAACTTGGAAATAACATGTGTAAGACACTGTTCTAACGCACACAGTGATACATTTGTATCACAGTTTTCTTGTTACCTTCTTATATTGGCTGATAACTTTAGGTTTGGAGAAGACTTTTTCCATTATCGTATTACTAATAGTTTTTACGTTATTTTGAAATATGTCAACTTTAAGGGTGTATCTCTTTATATAAAGGTAATTTCTTTGAAAAATATAGGGGTGCTAGCGGATTGTGCTGTATCGTTTACATTTTTATACGACATATGTTTTCTTTAAAGCCATTGGTCATACTTTAATTTTGTATTAAAAACAATACTAGCCTTTATTCCCTGAAGCCGTTCGTCGAGGGATACATGTACCAAATCAAATATGCTTGTTCTATCATTATTTTATCATATACCCTCATTATTGTGATAAAATAATCTGAACAAAATTAATCTTCTGATTGATATTAAAATGTGATATAAATATGATTATAAAAAGACTGAATTTATGAAGTGTCTTTGTACATCCAAACATGCTTTACTTTTAAACTTCGCTGTTGAAAAGCTGATGGCCAATGGTCGGAGTGGTCAAGCTGGACTGGATGTTCCAAGTCTTGTGGTGGGGGTGTTTCAACCATAGTTAGAAAATGTGAAAGTCCACCTCCAGACCTTGAAGGGAATGATTGTTCTGGAAAACAGAACGAGACGAGTCCGTGCAAAGAAGAAAAATGTCCGGGTATTGTAGTTTGATTTTTTTTCTATCACGCAGCGGATTACTTTTAAAACAGTACTGGTGATATCGTAAACCTAAACATTATAATAATTTTTATTTGTCTATGCCCGCGAAAGTGGGCATATTAAAATCGCACCGTCTTACCGTTCGTCCGTACGTCCGTCCCACTTTTTCGTGTCCGGGCTGTAACTCTGTGATGCATGGGTTTTCATATAACATGGCACAAACGTTCAGACATCCACGTCCCTTCCTCAAATGCCAAGGTCACACTTATAGTTTCAAAACTACGGGCTGTAACTGTTTCATTCGTGTAGGGGTTTTCAAAACATATGAAAAAAATGTTTAGCACATAAAGACGATGTGTCGCGTGCAAGACCAATATCCCTACCTCATCATCGGTCAAGGGCATAGTTTGAGTTTCAAGGTAATAGGAACCTGTATAAATGCACATATTTGTGTCCGGACTGCGACTCTGTCATTCATTGACAGATTTTGAAATAACTTGGTAAAAATGTTAAGCAAATCAAGACAATGTGTTGCGTACAAGATCCACGACCCGTTCTTAAAGGTCAAGGTCACACTCAGAGTTTAAAGGTCATGGAATCGTTATTCAGGGTTTCTCTGTCATGCATGTTTTTGATGTCTTTTTGTCTACAATATATCTCTTTGACTGCAAAAATATGGCTTGAAACAAAATAAAATTATATTGGTTTATGTTCAATTCAGGAAAACAGATAACATTTAATTTGTTTCTTAAACAAAAAACAGAAAATACTTTTTGAAAACTTTTTCTGTCCTCTTGAAAACTGGACCAATATTATGGATGTTTAATGATATGAGAGTATTAATATGAATATATGACAATATAGATGATGAGTCAAAGTGACCAAATGTACTAAAATTGTATATTTGGACAATTTACCATTACAATCGTACGTTTTCATAGAGTGTTTGAAACTGAGAAGAACCTATGGCCTTATTATCAACTGCAATGTCACGACAGAGCTGCAACGCTGTAATATTTCTTGTAAACCTCATCTATATCTTGCAAGTACGGCGTTACCTTATTACGAGTGTGGAGTTTCTACAGGATACAAATGGAACCACCAAAATATAGATAATACCAAAGCAAGACTACCGGCTTGTTCAGGTGTGTCTTTACAGTACATTATAAATGTTATCACAGTATGAAATGGAATGTAATTCTTTTGAAATAATTTCTCTAATAGATCACATTTACTGTATCTAGTGTTAGATGTTACGCACTAAACACACTTTGTTTTACTTTGCAAATATCAGTATATATCAAATGATACAATATATTGTAAAGTTGTTCATTTATTTATCTTAAAAACGTATCATTTCTAATTACATTTCAGAAATTAAGTTGGCACAAACGCTTGGCGTAGAATTTGAGGGTTCTTACAAATCAATTCCATGTACGCCAAACAATAAGAAACAAGTGAAAGCATCTTTGGAAACTAAAATGTCACACTTGCATTGTAAAATAAGTGGTACATGTCATACTACAGTAAACGAACCGATATGTTCTAATGAATCAAGGAGAAAACGAACAACAGAAAGTTCGTTGATCGTAACTATTGGACTAGAAGGAGATGGGTACAATACTGAAGGCAGTTTAAATTTGGATGAGATTTTGCAGAATTCTACAGGTACTCTAAGAATTACTATGATCCAAAAACTGACAGAACAGATTAATTACGTTAAAATACATATATCCAATTTTTCACCTATGAGATACATGTACATATTTCGCTTATTCACCGGTGAAAACCTATCACATAAAATACAAAAAATGACTGTACTGTATTTATTTTTATCTTAAAAATATTATAGCGTTCTGGATACATTGTTTTTATTTTCGTACATGTAATTATAACATTTTCTATCCAAATATAGCAGTTTTGAACTAACATTCAAGATTAAGCTGATTTGTATTTTCATCCCATCCTGTATTTGAACTTATTTCTCGACAGAACCTCGTTTTTGGGGACGTATCTCAACCCTCGGTAGGGATTCCCTTATCCACAATTCATGAACATTGTACATTCACTTTCTCTGATCTCCGTCTTATTTAAGATGTTTAAAAATGGCCAACTTTTGAAATGAATGAACAGTTGATTGATTGAGTATTACTCCGCAATTCATAGTATGACGAAGTGCAGGCTTGTTGTTTCAATTAATATCTTGTAAACTGATGTTTAAGTTTCATTGGATGATAATGATAGATATGTCTTCTTAAATACTTTTATCTGAAATAAACATTTAAACTATTTTTGTTGCTTTATCATTAATGAAGGTAGTAATCAATGCGGAATTTTAATGGGGTTCTCCACGAAGAAAAACAAAATACTTTGATTCCAAATAGTCCTATTAGTGAATATTTTGTAAACAAAAACATGAAATAAAAAAGAAAATTTGTTTTTTTCAGTGACATATCAATTTTATCTCACTCGTGAACAAAAAAATACTGCATTTAAACTCGTGGCTACGCCACTCGTAAAATAACTCTTTTGGTGTTCAGTCAGTACAGATATTTTCAAACGCCTAAGCTAAAGATTACAGTGATACAACTAGTAGTAAAGCTGCCACAATCTTCATACGTGCTGACCCCATATCCTACTTTATTATAGAAATTACAACGGAATTAAAACAAGAAGGTTTTAGTAGCATTGCTGTTTATCATTTCTTATAGAACCTACACAAGAACTAACAGACTTTGTAAACCAAACCCTTCAACTTGAAAAGTCGGCCCAAGAAATGCTGAATGATTCCATGGACTTCTTCAAAGTTACAGTAGATGGAGAAAATCATACGCTCGTGTCTAATCCATCAGCTTTAACATACGAACCGACTAGAAAATGACCCAGTGGAACAGTGCGCATTGATGTGTTTTGTGGTTAATATCCTTAACTTTCAATGAGCTGTTGTTTTTTTCACGTATTCACCAGTTCAAATGTGTTTCATTAATAACTTGTACATTTTGTTCGAGACTTAGTAATCTGTTCGTGTATCAAAAGGCGTAGACATACATACACCAGCTGTACAACAGTTTTCGACTTAAGAATGGAGACTTTGTATTGTTAATATTACAGGAGGAGAATTGAACATGAGATTGGTACTTTGTAAGAAGTCAGAAAATAAAACCCTTTTCTGTATCAAAAGGCGTAGACATACATACACCAGCTGTACAACAGTTTTCGACTTAAGAATGGAGACTTTGTATTGTTAATATTACAGGAGGAGAATTGAACATGAGATTGGTACTTTGTAAGAAGTCAGAAAATAAAACCCTTTTCTTATGTAATTTTCAATAGTCTTAAGTGCTAATTCTTGTAACAAAAATGCAGTGAGTGTCATTTCAAGTATAATTTCATGTCTACATGCTTGCCTGATTAGACATAACTGTTATAAACATGTTTGATACGATAACATAATATTTTTTAACTCAAACAGTTTCTTTGCACCTGGATCATATGGAGGAAAACAATAACCATATATTTGCATTTATACAAATGTACTTATTTCTTATTATAGCTGAAAGTCCGATTGGTTCATATTTGGATGGGGAAACGGTAATAATGTGTCCTGCGGGACAGTACCAGGACGAAACAGGAAAATCAAGCTGTAAGCAGTGTCTACAGGGTAAAACAACTGACGGCATAGGATCTATTGAAGTTTCAGACTGTTTAGGTATCATGTTTTGTGACACAAATATTTAAAAAAAACTCCATGTTATCTTAAAGTCACGATGTATCACTTAATTTTTGTTCCAGTTCCAGTCGTGAGTCCTGACGATGACATGAAAGATCAATCAGGCACGTATTTTGATGTGTGTTTTTTTTATCTAGGACCATATCAATAAAGCATATCAGTTGAATATCTTTCAAAAGCAATTTTGTCACTCAACTCTATATTTTTTTTCTACGGATATTTCTTTCCAATCAATTATCAGCGTGTAGTATACATATTGTGCAACTTATTTAAAACAAACCTGAAGACTCGTACCATGAAGAGTAATTGATCACTATCGTTACTATTTTGATGAAAACAGCTGTTTCAATTATGTGGTACGGCAAATAATCTGCTTGTTTTTTATTATGACTTTCGACGAATATACTCGGTCGACGTCAAACTTGGGGTTGCCGGTCAATTACTTAATTTGGGATTGATTTATTTTCACAAATTTTAATGGGTGGGTAGCTTATATCAATAAATACATCGGGATTGGCTGAAAATTAAAAAAAAACACTATGAGGTCATTTACTTAACTTAGGGTTGGTTTGTTGCAAAAAAACCTGTCGAGAAGCTTATATCATGATATATTTAAGTTAAGGTTAAGTTCAGTTGCGGAAATGCTTTATTTCGGATTAACTTATTGGATATTTAACTTTATGGATGTCTAGTCTATAACAAAACGTAGCTGTGATACCTTTGTGTACCTGGACATAATTCCATCAGACGAGAAACCCATATCGGTTTCAAACACAAGCACCCACCACAACATAATCCACATATAAATCCAGAATCCTTCATTTATTTGTTTATGCATGCTCTTTATGCATTCAGCTTGTCTGATCTGATTAAATATATGAAAAATAGTGTGTGCATATCTTCAGTTAAAAGTATTACGTTTGTCATTATGAAGTCCGTTTTACAGATGGAGTAGATGAGGCTGTTCTGATTGGAGTTAGTACAACTGCATCTCTGCTGATGATTACGATTGGGGCAGTTGTTGGTATTGTGATATTCAAGCATGTGAGCAAGAAGTACGCTTCCTTTCTGTATTCTTTATGATTTCTTGTTTCAGTCATACTATTGTAGGCTTAACTTGAATTTACATATGGGCTTTAAAAAGGTTAACCAAAAGAGCAAAACATTTTTCTCTTTGCTGTGTTTCTATGACCATTGAGCGTGAGAATAGACAGAACGTCAAAACGATACATGATAAATCAATTGTGTCAGGTGATATTTATCATACAAAACACTTTATAATATCAGTACTTCGGTAACTGACGTGTGTTGTTTATAAGGTTATTCATTTACATGTAATGTTATATGGCAGTTTTATGACCCTCTGTGAGAGGATGTTATATTATGTTATACAGATGTTTCTTTCGATCGGACAGTGAGCAGAGCACATCTTGCTCAATGACTAGGGTCATTTTGAAGAATCAGATCCCTTTTGAACAGTATGAAAGCAGTCATTTGTGAATGTTTTGAAGTAAAATCACAAAAAATAGTGCCTACGTGCTTAATATGTTCCCGAAGTCTTTATGCGTCAATGCAATTTGGAAGCTTGATGTAATGTCATTTGTCCACAAACGTCTAATATCAAACATGCCTGGTTAATAGTTAATTTGTCTGCTTATGTATTTGCTATGATATTTACTTTACATATATACATGTACCGTATGGAGAAACTGTGCGTGACAGTGAAATCACAGATTGTCGTAATTGATAAATAAAGGTTCTTTTTGATAATTTTCTGTTACAGGATAATCCGAGTACAAGACAGCAAAATTGACCTGAATACAACTGATGTCACCAATATGCCGGGCAAGACGGTATTCATAAAAGAACAACTAGGAGACAGACACAGAATGCGATATCTTGAATGAAATTGTCTACAAATATAATCGTTGCAATTTTAGACTCATCACAAAAATAGTGCTTGAACTTGAATGGTCGACAACGATGAACATAAAACAATTCATAGACGTATATACAATACAAAATTACAATATTCGTATACATGCATGTGGATATATGAAATGTAGTTTTTACTTTTCATTTACAAGACAATATCCGATATTAAAAAAAAGTTTTTTGAAGTGCGTGATTGACCTAATTCGGACCGTACACTTTTTTGCAACACTTCAGAATTAATGCGTTTTTGAGTAGTCGACCAAGAAATAAGCTGGCGTTTTTCACGTCACTGTTGTATATATTTCTAAAAAAAAAAAAAAAAAGTCTGTCCCATCCCACTGTGGGACCTCAACTTTGACCTACACTAAAAAAATCGAATGTTTTTTGAAAATTAAATACCCGTTTTGTGATCTAGAAAAAAGTCACCCTCGAGAATTTCAATCGTTTTTGCATCAGTTGGCTTGTTTTCTCATATCGCTGCTTTAAAATTTCTCTATGGGAAAACGCTATTGTTTACATGGACGCCATTTTGAAGATTTTTCGGGAAACCTTGCACTTTTTCCTTGAATTTATTAGGGGGTGTATCAAAATTTTCGAAAAATTAATTGAAACACTAAATCAAGCAAATTAAGCGATTTACCGTGGAATTTGGACTAGAAACAGACGCAATTATCATATTACCTCCAAACAAACGAAATATAAATCGTTACTTACGTTTTACATATATTTATTTTCCGTAATATCACAATCCTAGAAGACTGTAATGTAATCCTACTCCCGAGTCCTTATGTTTATGTTCAACACGATCCTTGCATATTTAAATTGTTTACACAGTCACAGAGTCTCAGTCTGATATGAGTGATGTCTTGTCAGGCGAAGTACGGGACATGCGAATGAAACACATCTATTTCACTATGTTCCAAAAGCATATCGCGGTATGACCCTGAATATTTTCTATAGAAACTCCCGTTTTCCACAGATCTAAATCCATCGATCATATCTCGACAAATACTTAAATCATATTCCTAAGTCCTCAACATAATGCCACTCATGTAGCAGTGTGTATTTAACCTTACTGTGCTCGTGACATATTTATCTGATGACGTAAAGTAGTTATTTTACGTCACTAATCATTAGCGTATTGAGCAAGTAAGCAATTAAGGGGTGCGCTCAGCATTCACATCGTTAGCTTAACTCTTAAATATATTATGAACAGATCTTTTGTGGACTGACATCTTAAAATAGACTAGCAGATACAGGGAGAGTTGATGATAAAATAAAAAAGGAAAAGGCATGTGGTGCGTTAGAAGATTCGTTTAGTTGATACGTTTCCTTTTCAGAATATCGTGTACTTTAATAAATAGTGACGAATGCCCCCGAAAGAGGTGTCTCACAGTCTATTTCCTCTCCATGTGCTCAATAAATGTGCTATGTAATTTTAAAATCCTTCCATGCACGACAGAGTTACAATGCATACAGTATTCCATTACTTTTAAACACAACGTTTGACGTTGACCTTTAAGGTAGAGGGACATGGGTCGTGCACGCGACACATCGGCGTGATGTGCTGAACATTTGTGCAAGTTATTTTTAAATCCTTCAATCCTTCAGTGCATGACAAAGTTACAGTCCGGACACGAATGTGTAAGTGGGGACGCACACACGGACAGACAGACGAACGGTGCGATTTTAATATGCCATCCTTCGGGGGCATAAAAATTATCTGAGCGAAATATGCCGAGAATCACTCCTGTAAAGGTTCATTGATGATATCGTGCTAGTAGTTGCTGAGAAATAGCGCGAACAAAATATGCACAGACACATGGAAAGACAGATAGACGGACGGGCAATTTGACTCCAGTATACCACTTAAACTCTCTTACAGGGTTAAGGTTATATAGATCTCTATCACATATAAAGATGTTGTTATTTGTCAGTGATTATACGATGTTTCTGGGTTTTTTTTCTTTATCGTTTATAATTGAACACATACGTTAATTGGGCCCAGCCCGAGCAACAATGATACTTCTTCATAATTGTTGTTTCAATGAATTCTCTTCAGAGATGTATTTCTTTATGTCAGAAGTCTGTCATGTTCATGTTTTCTACACGGTAATGCGATATTGTCGGCAGTATACATATGCATTCCATTTTGTCAAATGCAAGAATATACTAGTTCAGCGATATCTGAAAATTTCTCTTTTTTTTACAATAATCCTCAAAGATGTCGTATCGAGCCCTTACGACGAACGTAACAACCTGCGGGCCTCGTGCGGTCATCGCAAGATCCCCAACCGGTGTCTGTTGTACCGTACGAACGTCTTACGTTGAACGTGCAACTCTCCTATGACAGTCGTGCGAGCATTGGCAAGCTTTTACGGGCCTTGCGGTGTTCCAAATCCGCAGGGACATCGTACGATGCCCGTTTAAGCTCTATCGTGGCCGTTGCGGTGCATTTGCGGGGCCCTTGCGAGCTGCTCCAAATATCAAACAATTTTATGAGCTCGGCCAGAACTCGGGAGCTCGGTTGTCACCAATATTGTCACCAAGTTCCCGAGTCCTCTTCGAGTTAAAAAAAGTCTTTACGATGCTCGCAAGAGTCTACGATGTCCGCACGTTTGATTTTGCAAAATTTCGAAGTACGAAGCTTAGTATAGTTAATGTGACTACGGTATAACGCATCCTATCATGCCACATCAAAATAATGCATGGGTCACTATGTCTGTAGATGATTAATTTAGCACCCTAAATGGGAGAGACCGTGTTTGCAAACAAAACGCAGTATTGCAATATTTTTATTGATAAGGTATTACTCGGAGAAGCCGATCGTCCGTTTTTGTACTGTTGGTGGTGTTTTTTAACTTCATATTTTTTTTAAAAGTTTTATAAAAGGAACCAAATTGAAAGCTGTTAAAACAAGCAATGTATTCAGTACTTTAAATTTTTGTTAAAATTCAAAATAAAAAAATCGCGAACGCATGTTGAGGATTCTGTCTGCCAGTGTAATTAGCGCATTGTTAATTTTGAGTAAGTCCCTGACGCGGGCGCCGCCATATTGAAACAGTGACGTTATGACGTTTGCATTACGCTCTATGGGAAAAATATGAAAAATACGATTTATGACATCAACATCAAATAAAAAGAAAAAACAAAAAATATGTCTAGAGATATCGTTGTTCTACTTTGAAAAGTGCAAGTGCTAGCAAATATTTGTGTAAAATAGATCAGCAATCAAGGTCTCAAAATTAGGTGGGACAGACTTTAATTTGATTATTTCATTTGAGCTTATACAAGAAAAGCGCAGCAACAAGCAGTTGTCAGCATATCTAACCTTTACACACCTTTTTATCGAACATTATTGTAATTACAATATAATACTGAGCTCTCCAAAGCCTTGAAAAGATTGATGATATAAAGGAACAGACTTTAGATAATCTTTACTTTTTGTAGATAAAACAACGCAAAACAGTGTGCTTTAGATTTACCGTGCATTCTCTCTGTTTCAACCGGATAAAAAATTACAAACCTATGTTTCTTTTAACTAAGGGCGTCGAATGTAAATGTATTCAATCATTTGATATACATGTGCATTTAAAGTTATATTTCCGTTATCTGTAAATCCTTTTCACAAAAATGTTTGTTACGTTCCGTTCCGCAAAATACAGATACCTATACACGACAGGTATCTAGGTATATACGTTTTGCGGAATGCAATGGCACAATAAACCTATTTTCAGTATCGAAGTTTTTTAACACAATTTTATTCTCTTGGTCTAAGATCATTGGTTCGGGTCTTTATCGTTAATAAGTTAAGCTTTTATCTATTCGCTCAATTTTGACGCAAGCTAGATACAAAATGTACTTATACCATACATATCCACGTTGAGCTGACTTAAATCATTCATGATAGAAAGGGTTATATTGAGATAACAAACAAAGGCACAATACAGCCAACCCTGTGTTAAAGACCACCATGCAAATAAAAACCAGTTGGGAGGGAACAACGCATTATTAAATTTGTGTGTAGACACCTGTATATCAAAAACACCTATTAACAAAGATATTTGACCAAGAGATGAAAATTATATACTTTAATACTGAAATATGCATTTCTTGTGCTATTGCGTTCCGCAAAAAACAGATGCCTAAATACATATGCCTATATTTTACTGATGGAACGAAACAATCATTCTTTAATGGATTTACAGAGAATTGATATGTACAAACTTCAAATGCATAAGGTATACATATATGATAGAAGGTCGACGCGATAAGTAAAAGGAAACGCGTATTTTTCTTTGATTGTTTATAAGTCCCGGCCGACCCTGGCTATT
The DNA here is from genome assembly GCA_022818135.1 of Saxidomus purpurata. Taxonomy (NCBI): domain Eukaryota; kingdom Metazoa; phylum Mollusca; class Bivalvia; order Venerida; family Veneridae; genus Saxidomus; species Saxidomus purpurata. The sequence goes on from JAFMSR010000017.1 coordinate 18,810,348, forward strand.
ATCCCTGGGTGAACTTCCAAATTCCTGAAAAATGCAGGTTGAAAAGAGACAGATGCAGATTCAAGGGAATATGGGTACCAGTCCCTAGCTCTTTTACGATTAGACCCCTTGGTTCTTTTACATGCCCGGTGTAAAGCACCGACACACATGAGACTACCTACAGATTTCTAACAAGTTCATTTCTAGATTAGTGGGAAACACTGAAAAGCGTTTCAGAAATTTCCAGTGCCCCGACCGAGATTCGAACTGGGGACCTCCGGATTGGTAGTCCAGAGCGTTAACTACTCGACCACCACACCACCCTGAGTTGGGACTGAGAGAATTCATGGCAAATGTAATGCATAAAGTTTTATGCATTTTATTAACATTCCAAAACTATTATTTATAGTCTGTTCATTTATATCATCAAACGCGTGTAAGGCATCGGAGAGCAAAGTATGATTGTTTGCGCAGATATCTATCTTATACGTTTCTAGTTTGTGCCAAAAAATTCAGAGAATATTCAAAAGCACACTATGATCATGATAAAGACATGTACCAATGATACTTGATCAACAGTTGAAAAGTGCATTAAAGAGCGTCTACACTGAAATATGTATTTCTTGTTACGCTGTGTTCCGCAAAGTACAGATAAACACACATTTCTTAACGGATTTACAGAAAATGGATACATACACACTTTCAATTCATATATAAGCCTAGTATATTGCTTCGATAAGTTTAAAAAACACCGTTTGTACTTATGTTTTACCCAGGTGGAGCTGAGAGAATGTACCCTTAATCTAAAGCACAACGTTTTATTTTTCAAAGAGTAACGAAAAGATCATTTAAAGTTTATCAATTTCTACCATAAGTAAGTTTTAGACTCTTGTAAGCTCGACATGGTTGTTTGCGCAGAAAGATATTTTATACGTCTTTGGAATGCGTCAAAAATTGAGAGATATATAAAAGCTCAACACATTCATGATAAGGACATGTGCCGATGACATTTGACCATGAGATGTAACTTGTGTTAAATTACTTTAATACTGAAATGCGTTTTCCGCTTTCCCTGCGTTCTGCGAAATACACTTGCCTAAATACATTATAAGGATTAGTTATAATACATGTTTTTCTATCATGCATCATTTTGAGCCTTTGGAGAGCTCAGTAAGATTGTATATCTATATCAAGGCAATTAATTTATATAATCAACTCGATAATAATGTAAAAACCCCACAATGTGGACATGTTTTAACCTACATTTGTAGATAGATCTGAGAGAATTAAAGGCGTTTGTTTTAAAAAAACAGAACAGTAACCAATGTTTCTTGAATAGAGGAATTTTTAAGGCCTTTGTTAACTTATTCTATTCGTTGTGCATCAAATACTGTGCTGCAAATGGCAAAGTATCGAAAATGTGTTGTTATATAATTTCATTTTGCAAACGGACAGGCTATTTGATTTAAATTCATGTTCTTTCTATTTCATTATTAAACTAATATCAATATATATCACACAAACTTAATCATGAAAAATATATAATCTAATTATAATATTATTTCAAAATAACCACTTCTCATTTCTAAATCGATATTCACAAACTGGTCTCCCGTTGTCTTTTGCATTATGTATTGTGGTGGTGGGTTTTGTTTTGAAGTGATACCGTTCAAAGTATCGGTTAAAGAAAGACTATAGAGAATGATACTCCTAGAATAATGATCACTTCCATAGTTATAAAATATTTGTATTTAATCATTTCGTAACTCTAGATCTGTGTGTGGTTTTATTGTAAACGAATGTTTGGTTTTATGATACACAATTAAAACATATTATTTTATTTTTTCTTTACCTAAATATAAAATTAACAGTGTCTTTTTGCAAGACGATTTTACTCTTAAAATTGAAGGTCAGCTAACTTTAAAACCGGCATGTTTTCGATTCTTTTTATATTGTTGTAGTTTAGAGATTTACCTATCAGACACAAAACAAAACTATAATTTAGGTTGCTCATAATACATTTAGATAATGTCATTTCATTAGCTTTTTTGCGTTAGAAAATGTATCGTTACTAGGAATCATATCATACATGTATACTTTGTACTTCTGTGCGTGTATTTGTGGTTGGCAGTTGTCTCTTATATATATTTTTTTTATTTTCTTTGGAAGGGGGGGCGGTTACATTGTGTGTCATTTAGGTAATAAATTGATAATGACATTTTAAGTTCATTGTTAAGGAACAATGTTTACTAACTTGGTACGTTTTATTTATTTAACTGTAGTATTTTTGTTGTCGGACCACTAAAGTTATGAAGCCGTAAACAATATAAAATGGATTCCATGTCTATTTTAAGCGCTCTCTGATTGATTCACAAAGTCACAACCATGTTTCTAAAAATGATGGTACGAGTTGTTGATATATGTGTTTAAAATAGGTTTATATCTGATACAGTAACTCTCACTTTTAATAAAAAAACATTGTACTTCTTGTTATTTTCTTAGTCCTGGTTGTCCAAAGTATGATCGTAGAAAATTGAACATTTTTTCTGCAACACTTTTCCAAATATATGAAGCACCATGATTTGATATCCATTATGACATTTTTACAAGCTTTCTTTTAAATAAAACATCTATTTGTATAGTTTCAACGTAAACATGTACGATCCGTGTCCAACAGTCTTTATTTTTTGAAACATATACGTATTATTGTTATATGGTCACACATTGGTAAGGTTCATCTAGTCAAATATCAAGTTGTCCCTGTTTGATCAGAACATGTGGTCTCTCTGCACTATCTTCCAAAAAGTACTTCAAACATCTGTGTCTGTAATATTGTTTAGTTTCTATATAATCATGAAACAATTAAGGATCAATTACTAAGTTGTTGTAATAATTAAATAAATACTAGTCCCTTTTTTTAATAAGTTAGTTTATACTAATTTATTTTAGCTCGATTGTGAAAAAAGCTTTGAGCTTATCGAGTCACTCTCTAGTCCGCTTCCTGGAAAAACTAGTACTTGTTTCATATGAGGAGGTACGGTCGTGACTTTGGTTGGGCTCGAGCACACAACCTCCGGGATGAGCGGCAGACACCTTAACCTCTACACCACCGCTCCCCTTTCTAATACGTTGATAACATTTTAGATAAGATACAATAAGTAACCTTTAATCTTAGTTTACGTCTTAGTCATTGGAACCTTAGATGTTGGTGTATAACGAAGCATCTGATCTGATAAAACATCGGTAACTCTCCCGCACGTTTTAGATCTGGAGTTACCCGATCGCCACCCTGTGCTTACATGCAAGGCATGGGTACCTTTTAAAATTACAAATGTAACCTCTAGCAACTGTAACCATAAATCAATTGAGTGCATCAGGCCGAACATGCACATTATCTTGGCAAATAAACCGTCTACACTTGCGCCTATTGTTGTTTATGCCTATGATGTGCTTGACCTGTTGCACTTGGCCAAAGGGTTGCTATTATATAAAGTCTAAATGAGGGTTCAACTATGTGCCCTATCTGTCATTTACTTCAAAGTTGAAAATTTCATTCTTCTGTTTGGTACCTGGTGAGTGTTTTGCTTGGTACAGAGTAAGCATTCCTTTCTCTTATGATACACCGCGAGTATGATGTACAGAAGATGGAAGTCAAACGAGATTAAGTTCCTGTGTGCCTTTATGTACATGTACAAACAAACTTAATTTAATTTATCTCTAATCGCTGAAATCAATATACTTTCATTTTGTGGAAAATCGATAGCTGAAAATTGCATACGGCACTGAGTTTTGATTTCAATCTAGTAACGGGTTCTGAAATTGACATGTGCATATTTAGAGCAAGTACATGACACCGCTGTAATAAAAACAATTGTAAGAATATCTCGCGCCACTTTTAATCGCGGATGAATCAACAATCTTTGCAGAAAAACTGCTTTGCGGACAAAAATGATCTTGAAGTATTAAGATATTGATCAGAGCAATATTTTTTATGACTAAACTGAAAATTGCATTCAAGATGTTTAATAAGCATAGAAAATTACATTCTATTTATTACGAAACTTCTACAAAATAGTCATACAAATCTTATAGAGTTACAACAATTTGTTTTAAAACTTTCACTAACAGGTCTGATTAGCCTAGCAAGTCACAACTAGTGGCACGACAGTTGTATCCCTTGGCAAGACATATGTCTCCATATTTCTATCTCACTCTCTTTTTCTTAAAGAAATCCAACTAAATGAGTATCATAATAAAATATCAGAAATAAGATTTAATTTCATTTAATAAATATCTTCTTTCAATGAAATACATTTACATAAATTAATTGTGTTATGCTCTAAAATATTATATATACAAACTTTTGGTTTGAAACTGCATTTTTATAATGTGGCACATATTAACATTTTGTATGTCAATATTAATGGTTGCACTCTTTAATTATGACACACAATTTAAACCGTTTTATTTTGATAGAACAGTGTACACTATTAATTAATACTACTGAAAAACTGAATGAAATCGTATAACATACTTGTACTACATTTAGTACCTGTACACAAACGAGACCATTAAATAGTCAGCACCAAAGTGCGTCTCGCGGAATATCAGTAGATATTCCTGGATTGGAGAAAACGCGTTTGACCGTGCGACAACTGAATTCAAGATTTCAAACGAAAAATGAAAAGTTTGCAAATTCTTGTGATAACCAGATATGTGTACCAGCATTGGATTTACAATCCAGTCACCAATTTAACTTTAGTACATGTATGAGCATCAGTGCTTATCCATGATACATGTATGACTGAAAAGTAAGATTCGATGAATTAACAGATTAAAGTTTGACCATGCTTGTGAGTTAAACTTTTTAACGAAATCGAAACCTTGTCTTCAGCCTTCTTGACTTCTCTAAACAGATGTGTATATTCATTAGATGGTTGTTGTACAATTTTTGTATCAATAACATTATCATCCGATGCAATTGAGTCATAAGCATTCATATTGGTAAGTAAAGAATCAAAGTCTTTTCTTTCATTTACACAAAATATCAGTAAAACAAGAGGAAGTAGATCGATTCTTATAGAAATTTGCAAAAGCGTATATTAAATACTTTTACAATGGCCTATATCAATTTTACATTTAAACTGCAAAACTTTGACTGATCAACACGAACCGTTTTGAATTAAGTACCAAATAAACGTTTGGCATTTTATACCCTGCGTTCTAAATGTTTTCGTTCGTGTACAAAGTTTGCTTTTAGTCTGAACATCTCGTCATTTCTATGACAACGGTTTGACCACTTTCTTTCCGCATTACATAATGCATCCAATAAATCAGTCGATTCCGTTGTTCGACAAGGTTTACCATTTATGCTTTTATCAACGTTTTATGTACGCTAGAAAATAGAAAATTACTTTACGCCCGACACATGTAAATGACAAACAATTTAAAGATACAAAATGTGCCAGTAAAATGTCTCAATGAAAAGGGTTAGGTTTTGACATTATTCGTAGGTAATTAATGTAAGAAATAATGACTATTGTGTCCTATGTCTGTGTGTGTGTGTGTGTGTGTGTGTGCGTGTCTGTGCGTGTGTGTCTGTGTGTGTGTCTGTGTGTGTATGTGTGTCTGAGTGTGTCTGTGTGTGTGTCTGTCTGCGTGCGTGCGTTCGTGCGTGCGTGCGTGCCTGCCTGCCTGCATGCCTGTCTGTCTGTCTGTCTGTCTCTCTCTCTCGTTGCCATTTTACGATGTTTCTTAAAAGGCTTGATAAGTAATCTATATTTTTCTGATTAAAATACCCGTTAAAGAACAGAAAGTTATATGCAAAAATAGACAATGCTATATGTATATGTTTTGTCATTTTAGATATCTGACCGGTAGTTATCAATCATCATCAAAATTGTTTCTTCGATAAATGCATACAAAGTCATACAATAAATACAATATTACTTAAACTGTATTTGTACTGCTACAATGTAAACTATGATTTTCAAACTAGATAAAGGAATACAAGTATAAAAGTCGGCAAAGTGAGTGCATTGTAACACACGCATGTATTTGCAAATATTTTGGCAGATAAAGCTAAATTGACAGTGAAAGTTTTCATTACCTCGGTTAGAGTATAATTTTATTTAAAGTTCCATAAATATACTAGATACACTTGTATGAGAAAGTTTCAATTGTTTGTTACTTAGCTACCAATCTCGAAATTGATTGATAAATCAATTGTTTATCTTATCAAACAGTATTCAGGATGAGTCAATGTTTAGGCACTACAACCTAGGAATAGATAAAACAACAAGGAAGTTTTGATATCAAAAAGGGAATTACAGACGATCTCTAATCCTTTAGCAAATATAGATTTAATTTGTTGTCGTATAAGTGTACCCCATAAGGCGTCATCTTACAAAAGTTTATTTGTATGAAATGAATAGATAAAGAAAGTGAAATCATCAAGAGTGAACGATTTTTAAGTGTTAAATTATTTAAGAACTAACATTTTGCCAATATAGTATGCCTCTCTGTTAACAAAAACTGTCATTTGAAAATAACATACACCTTTCAAGTTATGTTTCGACCACTGGATATTTATAGTCTGAGACCAAGAGTTTTTCACACTTGTAAAAGATATCTTGTGTGCTGGAAACATACTCACCAAATTAAAGATATCTGTTCTTTTAAGCAACGAAAAAGATAAATTTACAAAGAAATCGGTTTGTGTAGATGTTTTGTTTATAATAGCCTTGCAAACAGAAACGAAATCACGCAACAAAATTGGGAATACATTTATTAACGAGAACTGTTGACTATAAACAGAGAAATATTGTTATTGTTGGTAAATATTTAACGGAACTTCTAACGCACCACTTGCCTTATTCCTTCTTTATTTAATTATCAACCCTTCGTATTGAAGCCAGCTTATTTTAATGTCTTGCAGACACTTGGTAGATAATTTCAAAATGATCATACAATTTCATGCCGAAGAAAGTTTAATGGTGGGTTTCTCGAGGAAGAGTATCTAGGCGATTAACAATGTTACGTCTACTGAGGTATAAACGTTAAATAAAATTATCTGACATATGATTTGTACCACTCAATCATTTTGAAAATGATGTATCGGAAGTACCTACCCAGTATTTTCATAAATGCAAGACATGGAAGTTGTCGTGTATCGTTTGTTAAAGATAGGCTGGCAGATATTAGAAGTGTTGAAAACTAAATAAGAAAAAAAAGTAGAAAGTGCGTAAGAAGTACATCCCACCAGTACAATGAAGTTATGTTACAAGATGTCAGTGCAATGTTTGTTCGTATGCAATGACCTTTGAGGTAAATATATGTAAAAAAACATGGTTTATTAAATAGTGTTTTATCTGAAAAGGGACACGTGAATACAATGTTTTGCACTATCCGCTTATCTGTAGAACTGAAAGCACATAAGTGATAAAAAATGACAAGACAAGTAAGACATCTCGGTAGGTTTTAAAGACAGTAATCAGTACGGCTCTCATGTAAATCTCTTGATCAAATACGTTTGTCCTTATATCAGGCAGTTTTTGAATCTTGACTGACTTTCAGCTTTAGTGTATAGTGTTTAGTGTTTAGTGTGTGTATATACATGGTAAGTATATCCAATCAGTACATTGTCGTCGTGAAAATGAATAAGAATACTAGGAATTTTAAAATGGCATATTTCTTCACCTCATGTTTTTAAACAAAATAAGCATGATATATTTTACAGATTTGTGAATTAAAGATGCTCTGGTCTTTCGTAAACTACAAAGCTAATTCAAAACAGTTCGTGTACATCAACTGTACTTGATTTTACGCGGTCCGATAAGTTGTTTTTAGTTCGAAATGTGCATATCAAAACGACTGTTCGCATACAATTCCTTACGTGGTTTTACATTGGCTGTATAAAACAATATCAACGCCCGTGGTTTACCGTTTCTTATCAGCGACAGCAATTCAATAAATTCAATGTTTTGTAACAAAACGTTATCAAAGCGTTATAATTCTCTTTATGAATTTTAAGCATTAGACTTGTCATTTAGATAGGAATTGCAGTATATGATAGTGAATACATACCGGATCTAAGAATGGATTCTGATAAGTTTTTTGCCATCATATTAACGCTAATGTCGACCGAGCTTTTATCATCTTTGGTGAAAAGTGATTGTCCAGTTAAAGTATGTGAGTGGTTTCCATGGGAGAACTGGTCTGACTGCAACCGGGAGTGTGCTGGAGGAACTAGAACAAGAGAAAGAGTTCCTTGCTGTAAAGGAAATCTTGCTCATTCTTGGAGATTGTGTATGGAGGACTGTGGATGGGACTACAATGCTCGTGAAAAATATATATATGAAACAGATAATTGCAACACAATTTGTTACAACGGTGGAACCAATGTGTTCTCTGGGTATTGTCGCTGTCCAGATAGGTACAAAGGAACTTGTTGTGGTGAAGGTGGACAATCTATTTTTATGCACTTAATATGTGCTTAAACAAATTTGTTTCTTTGTTTGTCTGTTTGTCTGTCGTATTTGTAAAACATTTAAAATTATAAAACGTGAAGTATTCACACTTTGAAACTTTACCTCAAAAACACCGTAAACGACTACCTTAAACACACCTTAAACGTCTACCTTAAACACACTGTGAACGTCCATTTCAAAAATACCGTCAACGCTAACCTAGAATTCGTCTCATTCTCCACGTATCCACAAAAAGTTTTGTATCATGTGTCGCACCGTTGCCATTTTTTTACAAAGCTTGAAACGAGGAGGAAGTGTCATCTGTGTTTAGCATTTTTATAGCAGTACATTCTTCGACGCAGATCAAAATTCACAATTTCTACTTTCAGAGTTCTCAGTGGCTACTTTCTTACGAGAATACAAACGGCATTTAAATATTTACAAGTATATTTCAGTTATGACACTCATTAATTTCTTTAAGTTAATCACTATACGGTTTCGATTAGTCGTATGAATACTACATTATAGATTATTATTATTGCGTTATTAGTAATACAAAGAACATAGAAGACTTAAACTATGTAACATATTTAGTATATTTAATACATGATCTTTGCGTTACGTGTCAGGAGTCCCATGTGAGTTCTAGCGGCATGTGTGCATTCACGGATGTGTAATCGAGTGTAACAAGAAGTTTAAATTTTCTTTGGTACTGTACATTTAAAATATGACATTTTGTATATAAATTTGACTGGAATCAATATATTGTTGGTGTCAGTGATATTTTTATATTCATAAATGTAAATCATTATCACACACAGGATATAGATTTTAACAGGCAACATCAACTGAAACATTATTATAGGTATTGTATAGAGCTGTTCTGGTTAGAGTGAAGTTTTTAGAACAGCTCATAAATACTAAAGGATTACAGATATGAGGCAAATCCTAGCACTTTTAGTCAACATCAAACACGGCCCTAAAAATATAACCAAAGTTTTAAAATCTTTATACACCTTCCTTCCAGTACAAGTCTCCTATGGCATTTTGGCTTTTTGTTGGGCAAATAGTGTTTGCATATGTAAAACAGTTGCATGTGCTTAGTACGAGATATCTTATGATCCAAAGCTGACTTCTCAAAACTCTATATGAAAAGAAGTCAGTTTCCATAGCACGAACCCTACCCTGTGACCTTTGAACTTAACCAGTAAAATGTTTAGTAACTTTATTTCGGAGTTCAGGCTACTAGTTTTGGTTTCAAATATATACTTTATGACATTTAATGGTAATTTGACGTCATTATGTTTGCTTCCAATTAAACAAGCATGCCTGCAAAGTGTCCATTAGAACATCACAGCTGTCCGAATGTTATAGATAAGTACCAAGTGTATGATTTAATTTTTTGTCGGTGCATTATTGTAATGAAAGACTAGCTAATTTCTTTTTCTGATATTATTATTCTGTTATAGTTGTGACTTGTGGCCGACCGGATTCAATATCTAATGGTAGCTTCTCTGGTCGGGATTTCACATACGCCGGAAGAGTGACGTATTCATGTGATAGGAACTACAATATGACAGACCCATCAGAAGCCGCCCGTACTTGCACCAAATACGGTTATTGGTCAGGATCGCCCCCTACATGTCTATGTAAGTGAAAAAGCATATTTCTTGGTCTTAAAAGCACCTGTATGTATACTAAAAGTAAACATTTTAAATAGACTTAGAGGATCTCTTCTGATACGTTTTATTTATGAATTTCGTAAACACGATTTGTTATCAACAATTTAGACTTAATTTAAAAAGCATTATGCATACACAATGTATAAACCTTTTCTTGGTTTATTGTATTAAGCAGGTTTTTTGAAAAAAAAACCCTACTTATTAGAATGGCGATGTCGTATGTCGGGCGGGCTGGTGGGCGGGCGGCCGTCAAACATTGGTTTCCGTTGGATAACTGAAGTTAGAAGTGACCAATTGCAATGAAACTTCGTGTGTAGGTAGCTTGCGTTGAGACGCCGCTTGGGATTGCATTTGGGGTCACTAGGGTCAAAGTCAAGGTCACTGTTACTAAAAATAGAAAAACGGTTTCCGTTCAATAAGTCAAGCTAGGAGTGACCAATTACAATGAAACTTGGTGTGTAGGTAGCTTGTGTGGAGAGGTAGCTTTTGATTGCATTAATAGTCACTAGGGTCAAGGTCAAGGTCGCTGTTACTAAAAATAGAAATATGGTTTCCGCTCAATAATTCAAGTTAGGAGTGACTAATTGCAATCAACCTCTGTGTGTTGGTAGCTTGTGTAGATAGGAAGCTTGGGATTGCATTCGGGGACACTCGGTTCAAGGTCAAGGGCACCGTTACTAAAAATAGAAAAATTGTTTCTGCTCAATAACTTTATTTAGTTATGAGTGACCAATTGTAATGAAACTTGGTGTGTAGGTAGCTTGGGTGGAGAGTAAGCTTTGGGTCACTAGGGTCAAGGTCACTAGGGTCAAGGTCACTTGAGTCAAGGTCAAGGTCACTGTTACTATAAAAAGATTTTTATTTATTTTTAGTTTTAAATTGTTTAAGAAAAAAAAATCGGGGTCAAGGTGACTAGGGTCAAGGTCAAGGTCAGTGTTACTAAAAAAGATGTTTATCTATTTTTAGTTTTTAGATTGTTTTAAGCAAAAATTTTTTTTTCGGAGTCAAGGTCATTAGGGTCAAGGTCAAGGTCACTGTTACTATAAATAGATTTTTATTTATTTTTGCTTTTTAGATTGTTTTAAATAAAAAAATTGGGGGTCAAGGTCACAAGGGTCAAGGTCACTGTTACTAAAATAGATTTTTATTTATTTTTGCTTTTTAGATTGTTTTAAATAAAAAAAATTGGGAGTCAAGGTCACTAGGGTCAAGGTCACTGTTACTAAAAATATTTAAAAAAATTGTTATTAAATCATAGCAAAAAACGATTTGGGGTCAAGGTCACAAGGGTCAAGGTCAAGGTCACTGTTACTAAAATAGGGGGGAGTCAAGGTGAATGTTTTTTTTTTAATTCTACAATTTCTGCAGGCGCCGTTTAAACCTGCTTTGGCGGCATTATCGCGTCCTCTTGTTATTGTTTTATACCAATGCATATTTTGTTATTATCCTGTCCAGCATATAAAGTGGAAATGCTATATAATTATACAGTCTAGGTTTAAAACCCTTAAAATGCCGTAAAGGGCAATATATATCATGACTTATAAAATAAAAACATCATTAACATTAAGTTTGTTAGTAATCAACATCCTATGGTCGCATACAACTATCACACATCAGTAAACTGACATTCGTGTTCATTATCTAGATGATTATTTTATATCTGTGATACATATTTGTTTATCTAGTTACATGTGTATTTTCGCGAATCATGCCTAGGTAAGATAACCACTGTAACTCAAATTGTATCTTTTCAGGTAACAAATGCCCCTACTTATCTACTTACATTGTATCTCAGAAATTACTGTCTTGCTACATTTACGATTTCGATATATTTAGAAATGGAGGATAAGTATCGCGTTGACGTCTTTATAAGTGGATATCACGAACATGTTAATTTTTGAGTTATCTACTTATACGCCATATGAAAATTTGATGGGTAATGTAAGCCTTCCGAAAATACAGTATACAAAAATGCTCACATATATTTGGACATCGCACCCCAGAAGTTAATGGACAATTTACTCCCAGAAAGTTTTTGAAAAATATGCTTTAAGCTTACCACCATTTGTTTCTCACAAGAACCCCGTAAATGTTTCGGGTAATACATGTTTTGTTTTGTAAGTACCCTGTATGGTTAGATAAAACGGCACGCCAGAAGTGCTGTTTGTACTTTGCACCTCATATGCATAAACATCACACCGTCACCCGAGGGAGTACGTCTTTCCGCCCAAAGTCTTAACTCAAGAACCAATTGACAGAATTCCCCAGTGGGCCCCAGTGGAGTGGTGAAATTTAAAAGTACCCTTTTTTCTCAAATAGAAAGACCAATACATTTTCCAGTTGTTCTTTTTCAGCTTTTTGCTTCATTTAGCGGGGGTTTCACTGAATTTACTTGTTTATTTTAGATGCGGAATCATGTAGTAGTTGTCCTTGCTGGAATGGTGCTCTGTGTCACAATTTGTTGGGTGATTACAGATGTTCTTGCAATGCTGGATGGTCTGGAAAGAACTGCGAAGTTGGTAAATGAATTGAGTTTTTTCTTTAGCCTCTTTTTCGATGCAGTTGTATTAAGTTCGCTTTTGACCGGAAGTTTTGTACTCTTCAACCGCCAATGAAATAACAAGTAGAATGTACAAGATTTTTGGAAATGAGAATTGTACGCTGTAAGGCACCTTCTTATTGGATAATATCGAATGAAAAGGCTCAATAAAATACTCTTGCATTTTCAGTTAATAATATAAGTACGTAAATATTTATATCTATCAACATAATATGTTGTTACCTCCAAATTAATATTAATTATAAGTGTAGAGTATTTATACTTTCTCGGCCAGTGAATACCGGTCAATAATTCCAGTAGCATATTTATAAGAAAAATAAGGATTATGTTTATTTTCCTGATACACATGTCGCGATAGATACGTTATCACTATTGGGACAAATTCGACAGGAACGGATGGTTCAGTCGTGAGAGCAATGGGTTTAACAACTTTGGAAGGGAAGGTATATGGGTTCGAATCATGGTCAAGGTTGTTTTTATTACCATATGATATTTGGCGCCTTCTGACTGAATAAGTTGATTTTCACTATAAAAATCTAGCAAACAATCGCTTTCATATGTACTAAAAATTGCGCCGACTATTTTTTATAGGTACTTCTTGTTTGATATTCATTTGACTTTTTTATTTTACGGTTAAGTGTAAAATAATAGTTTGTTTCTGGTCATTGTTCACTTAAGTTTCAATTACACTCGTTTGTGGAATGGTAATGATCTACGTTTGTATGTCCGTTAGTCCGAGCGTCCATTACACCTTCTTGTCCAGGCTGCTTCTCGTGAACCTTTGACTTATGTACAGTTAATGTTTGCAGTTCAATTGTATATGTTACACAATTAAGTTTTCTTTCGTTCATATATATATAAATATATACATATTATCTTGCGGATGTTTATGGTCTTTTTGTGACACTTTAATAACGGTCATCTTTAGAGATTTTTTCAAATTTTCATTTTATATCTAGATTAAGCAAATTGTCTCGTATGCATTATACATCAATTTTGCGATAATATTTATAATGGAATATGTGTATCATCATAGAATACCAATTGATACCTAACATAACATTATTTTACAAAGAAGGTTTAGTTTCATGGTTAATAGCTCTCGAAACGCTAATACTCTAATTTTACATTATCTCTTACACAATGTGTGTTCTTATATTCAGTATTCATTGTAATTTTCATAATTGTATGAAAATGTTTCATGCAAATCGCTGTATAAACGTATGCCACTTGTCTTTTAAAGTCCGTTAGGCACTTCTACCTTTGAGCGCGCGATTTGTTTAAAAAAACAGAAATACATCAGTTTTTGAGCAAAAATATTTGAAAAATGGATCGATCTTTGAGGACTCGGTCTAAACTGCTTAACATGCGACTAGAGGTCTTTCATAATTTACTTAATATACAGGCAATGTAAACAGCGAAATATGTCCAATATTGTAGTTTGATGATATGGTCATTTCTACACAGTAAGAACAAATATATTTTAGATATTGACGAGTGTATAAGCAGACCATGTTTAAACAATGGTACTTGTATTGATGATGTGAATGGATATAGTTGTGTATGCAGCGCTGGCTTCACTGGTTCTCACTGTGAAATAGGTAACAATTTCAAATCTTCTTTCTGCTCTGTGTGTCATATAACTTTTTTTCCGTTAGTAACAGCAAATAAGCTGACGTCTGGTATGAGGCAATGTTGACTGTTTGGTAATGTTAAACAATGACCTTTTCTAAAGGTCCTATACGTTGTTTTAGAAACATGTTTAAAAAATGGGTCATGTCATGATTATGGTCAACAAATTTATCTGTGAATGTCAACTTCCTGTTTGTCAAATAGGTACAGCCGTTGCAATAATAGTGTTGATTTTCGCTGTAGCAAACTGTCATACATAGACGTTATACGCTAGATAACTGCCAGATATAGGAGTTTACCTTACCCCAGTAGCCAGGTATCGATAAATACAACGTCCGTGAGTGTACTTCCTTAAAGTAACACGTACATACAGCTCCTGGGAATGTATAGAGAGCAGACATTATTGTTCTGTTAGATCTAGTATGTTTTATTTAAATACAAGTAATGTACACATGCCCTGTTTTCGTACCTGGACGTTTAAGGACGCGTCTAACATTTTGCTTGGTTCATATGACACCAAGGTTATCCAGTTTGATCTATATGCGCTGTATTTTTCATATTGCCAACTGTAAAACTTTACTGTTAGTACATTCACAGAATTCCATAATTTCATTACATGAAATGTACAAAAAGTATATTACATTTTGTAATCGCACATCTGTCATGTTTGTCTTTTCATTTTATATCGGAAGTTTACTTATTTCAATTCTTCTGAAACCAAAAATAGAAAGATGGGACAAATCATTGACCTTGAAAGTAAAACCACATTGCACAATCGTAAATGTCCATGTTCACTGTCGGACTGGCATTACATGTAAGCAAAGCCTCGTTTTTAGGGGACGTAGCTCAACCCTCGGGTTCGATTTCCTTATCCTGAACATGATATATCCACTTTATCTTATTTTTTTTTAATGCGGAACGTACAGTACTAACGGCATCCCCTTTTTAAAGCGGTAAGTTAATATGGGCTCTTCACTTGATGTATCGACAGATGTATCGGTTATTTGTTAGAAAGAAAGGTGTATACGCTTAGTTAAGCTAATGTGAAAGTCAACAGGATTATTGTCACGACTGTAAGTACATGTACAATGTAAAATGCAGCCTTATAGGCAACAATTTGGTTGCAACCACCTCCAAATACAGTTTCCACAGTATGTAAAAGAATAATTTCATTGACTATTTTTGTATAGAAGAAACTGTTGACTATTAAATTTTGGTTTCTGATAGTGGCACGTTGAGACTGTTAAAGTTTCAATGGAGGTGAATAGATACTAGTTACATGTAACTTGTTAACCGATTTTGTCCATTTTACTGTTACAATGTTAGTTCTGCAGTAGTTTGCAGACGTGCAATCTTACCAATTCAGAAAAAAATGATAAATAGAAAATAAATTTGTTTGAATAGTTATTTCATTGTTACATGTATGTAGTAAATCACCCTCGAATGCTATGTGCATTTCGGACTTGTTTAGATTAGAAGCGTATGTGCACAAACAAAAGTGAAAGAAATCTAAGCGTAAACTTGTTCAAGTCAGACTTGATAACACTTATGGGGCAAAATACAGCGCCTTTTTCAACCGTACGTCAGTCCTTTTTACAGGCGGGTACAGTACTAGGTTATCTTAATATCATAGTTCATGGAAAGGAACAGTAATAGAACCATATCTTTCGTAAAAACTGTTAACCTTCCTACATGAATAGAGATATGGTCTGTAGTTGAGCTAGAACCAATGACCCTGAATAAATGAGAGGTTACGGTGATTTCAAGTCAGCAACTCTACCCCCAAGATCACGGTGCTTAATTTGTTCGTACATGTCGATTTTCCTTTGTCTTGCACAGTTGACGGATACAAAAAACTTGTCATTCACCATAAAGATAAATTTT
Organism: Saxidomus purpurata; assembly: GCA_022818135.1. NCBI lineage: Eukaryota > Metazoa > Mollusca > Bivalvia > Venerida > Veneridae > Saxidomus > Saxidomus purpurata. Next base: position 18,826,553 of record JAFMSR010000017.1, read on the forward strand.
CAACATATTTGATACATACAAGTTACTAACAGAAATCACATCCTTCACCATTTCAATACGATGTCAAACCGTAACGTGACAGTAACAAGCGGTTGATTTGACAATAGCAAACCATGATATACGTTTTTCAAAAAATTAGTTATACAAAGTCTAAAGCAAATATTAAAATTTTAGTTGACATCTATCTGAAGTTGAAGCAAAGTACAGTTTTCAAATCCCTTTTGTTTCGATCGTTTCGGTTAAAATTATAAGAATGCTGACAGTACATAAATCACTTCTATATAATGGGGAAGTTGGTTTAACATTATTTGTAAATTTTGAACAATAATTTCAACAATTAAGAACAATTCTATATCGGACAATATAAATGACACACTTAACTTGGGCTGATTATAAAGATTTTAACGTAAGTTTACATTCACATTATTCAGAATTCATTAGGCATAAGTACAAATAAAGTACATGTATATTGGTAGTATTAGGAAACGAAGTCTGGTATTATATTTATTCACCTTCATTGAAGTTTGAACAATTTGAACATACTACCTTGTTGATCAGCTTTGAGAAATTGAATTGAAGACTTTATGAATGTAATTTCTTTTTTGGAATAAATCAGTTACATTACTAATTCTGAATTGAAATGTATGCTGTTAAAAACTTTCTAGAAATCATTAATAACTTCGTTTAATTCTGGATTGTACCGTATTTTTAATTCAATGACCTTAAAGATACTATTTTATTGCTAATGTTTTTAATGAAGCACTTTGTTTGAAATGACCAAAGTGCACATAAATATGTTTTTTTGATTTCTGTATTATAGAGGATACTATGGCAACGAACAAATGAAGCTTTAGGTAATCAATAAGCCAAATAATCAACATTACCTATTCAATATTTTCATACTTTTTCAGTCTTCCTTGTACATGTGAAGTTTTTCATACTTTTGATACTTCTCAAACATAATGTTTTAATAATTTTGAAACTGAAACCCTTTATTTTCAGACATAGACGAATGCCAAAGTTATCCTTGTTTTCACAATGGAACATGTTTTGATCTCATTAACAGCTTCTTTTGTGGTTGTGAGAACGGCTACAGTGGAAATCGATGTGAAATAGGTGGAACCATTAGTATCTAATATTAATCAATTCACGAGAGTTAATAGCAGATTTGCGAATTCAATGTGAATATGAATTTTCTTATTATGTTCTGTATACCTTGTTTTGCTTTCGGAAAATAAATTAAAGATATTTAAGTGATGCAAAATAACGTGTTGATAGCAATTATGATGTGTGTTTCTGGTTTGTTTTCTGAATATCATATCCCCACCTTACGCCCTCAAGTTGAATGTATACAAATGTATTCAACTGTTGCATTTCGTAATGTTTTCTGCCAACAATATAAAAATAACAATATCACTGATCAATTATCAAATTATTTCAGACGTTGACGACTGCATGGATAGACCGTGTTTGAATGATGGAAACTGTACAGATCTGTTGTTCCTGTCCGCCAGCATTTACAGGAGCAATTTGCCAAACTGGTACAAACGTAAAAGTTATTAATGTTGGTTTAATAAATACGTAGGCACTGAGTTCATTGCAGTTTTGTTATTTTTTTTTCTCAGATTCGCTTAATCGAACTAATATCAAAATCCTAGAGGAATTTACAATCAAAAATAGGAAAGTGAACACAGATTCTAAAACTAAACAGAAAATCTTTGTTTATACTATAGGTATAGATCCATGTAGTTCTGAGCCATGTAAGAACAACGGCAAATGTCTGAGCCACAATAGCACGTATTTCACATGCTCCTGCATGGACGGCTGGGGAGGCATGAACTGTGCATACAGACACCAGAATGAATCTTTTGTCAACTCATCTTTCATGGTAAGTAGCTTTGTAAAGGCATAGTTTACAGCGACTATTTGATGAATATTTTATGATTATAACTTGCATTTCAAGTCTTACTCCTCTGTATACAAATCAGACTTCTGAGAAAAAGCTCTAATGGTATGTCAAAGCGCATGTAGCACCAATCTGAATGCATGCACAATATGACAAATCAGAGAAACTGTTACTGTATTAGTTGTCATTCTAGCCTTATTCATATGGTCATGACTTACATGGACAATTTATCTGAGAGCCTTTTGATAAGATTAAACACACGCCTTTTGCTATATTGAGTCTTCGTTAAAAATAGCATGACGTTTACCACATTTAGAAACCTTATTTTATGCCCGATTATAGAACGGATAAAACTTGTCGCACTTGTCTGCTCATACAGACAGAATTAGAATGCAGTTTTTAGCTGTTCTGTTCGGAGAAAAAGGAGGGCTATTGCGGTCACCCATGCGTCGGCGTTGCAAATTTGGCGTTGCAAATTTTGTTAAAATTTACACACAAGCTACTATCATAGACTTATCTTAGGAATCGCTTATGGGATTAATTTGAAACTTAACTAAAGTGTACAGGGGTATAAGACAAGCACGTTAAATAACACTTGACTTACTTAATGCATATAACAGTCCTTAAGCTACAATCATGCACGAATCTCATTACATGTATCAAGTTGTATCTTCCTTTACTTTATCTCTTCTAGGGTATCAGACAGTCAAGTTAAATAATTCTTAATTGAGTTTAATTCAAATTATGGCCCTTGTTCGATTTCGAATAAAAAAGTTTAAAGTTAAAAATTTAAAGCAGTAATTAGATTAATTTGAAACTTCATAAAAAAACGTTCAGGGGTATCAGACAGTCAAGTTAAAAAAATTTGCTTAAAATTTGCATACAATATAGTTACAGTCAGCCTCATTTCCAAGTAAAGTATGATTGGATTAATTTAAAGCTACAGTGAAGCCTTCAGGACTATCAAACATGCCAGCTACACATCATTCAATTGAAATTAATGCATGCTATGAATTGTTTTAAGTCAGATAATTTTGTTGAATTTTTTCATGCATGCTTATATTAAAGAACGCTCATATATCAGTGATCACCTACAAGAAAACATGAGACTTGATAACAAGCGATGGTCGTAGAAGTTATCTGACTTTATTTTAACAATTGTAAGAATTTCTGATTTAAAAAAATGTAATAAATGTACCCTCAAGGTGATTAGATAATTCTGGCGTGCTGTCATCTAACAGCTCTTTTTCAAATGTGTCGTTCAAGCTAATATTACTTTTTAACTCTCTTAAACGAGTAAATCTAAGGTATGTAATATTTTCAGACCGGTCTTCATATGCATTATTCGGAATGCGACTGTTTTCTGGGAAATATAAAGAAACAGTTGTGTTACAAGTATAAGAAAGGAAACAGCATTGGTTACGGCGCAGTTGGAATGTTTCTTGGAATCTTAACGATTGTCGGATTGTATGTCTTTTCTGAAGTTTTCCTAAAGAAGGAATGCCCTCCTAATGTTGAAAAAATGAAGGCAGAGGAACAGATAAAACACAAAGACGATCACCGTACTGAAGGGAATCTTGGTAAATTTGATGGCGATGCACAAGAACAGGAAACGACGGAGCCTAAGAAAGTTAAACCACACATTCATAGACACAAACACAGAAAATGTTGGGCATGTGAAATAAAATACAATAATGCCACTCCACCAAGATACTGGTAAAACGTAGTGGAAACGTTTAAACGACTATATTGCCGTGTTAACATCAAAGAAAACATGCTTATATCACATAGACAAAAATATTAATCTTTTTCATAATCTTTTATTGTTCGGGGTTTTATCCTTTTAATGAAACAATGCCTTATTATGTTACACGATCTGATTTGCTCTTTATTTTGTATATGCTAGTGCATGTTCATTAAAGCTCAGGGGATTTTTATTTGATTTGATAATGTTTACGTATTGAGTTTTGTTTTAACAAAAATATCAATTACAGTATAACCTCTCTATACAACACTAAAAGGAACATCAATTTTTGTTTGTTGTGGAGAGGTTGTTGCTCTACTTTGGGAAATAAGACATCTTTGAAGAGAGGTTTTTGCTCTTCGGGGGTGTTGTTTAGAGATGTTGGACTGTTTGTCGCTTTTTGCTACAATGTTCTCGGAACTGACCTTGCGAAAGGATGAAAAATATGCACAAAGCGTTAAAATACGCCTTTTCTGTGCTCGTTTTAGGTGTTCTCGGAACTGACCTTGCGAAAGGGTGAACAGTATGCACAAAGCGTTAAAATACGCCTTTTCTGTGCTCGTTTTAGGGCATAGGCAGCCGGGGCTAATTCAGTTTTATTAATTATCTATGGAATTACATGCAAATTCTGCCGGCTTTGGACACTTCTTGTAGTACCAAAGTGGGTAAACACAAGATGCCACGAAACCTAGAAGAGAAGTGATTAAACCCCACATTCAACGCTGACGAAATGACGATCTCTAAAATGATTTCCATTAATACATAAAATGTTTTAGTAAATGTAATACTCAACAACAAAAGTAACCCAAACATAGCAATGATAAAAATATGTTGAAAATATTGGTGAGTTTGGTACAATGTATATGTTTACATTGGAATTTAAGAAGTGTTTGAAACGCCTTTTGAATTGGTGCGTATAATTAACGAGAACCACCTTTAAAAAAGATACTCGGCGCTAATTTAAGTAAATATATAGGTCCGTGGATAAATGAAAAAATTGTAAATATCGTATTACAAATCGAGTAAAATGACCAAAAAAAAAAAAAAAAAAAAACAACGAAAAACAAATACCGCCGGCCAAAAACAACTTTTTTTCTGAAAATAATATTATATCGCTAGTAATGATTGATTATTCACTATTTACTTAATGACTTCATTTATTTAAAACTTAAATGATAAATTATACATTTAAAAAAAAACAACAAGAAAACAAATTGTTTTCGGTCTGTATAAACTGTTTTTTGGTCCTTTTTATTCTTTTTCATTCTTATACCCGGTATATTCCAATCAGAAGGTTCCTTACAGCGTAAACTTCTTATTTAGAAATATTTTATACATTCTACTCGTCATTTCATCGGCGGTTGAAGAGTTCCAAACTTCCGGTCAAACTTAATACGGCTACGCCGAAAAAAAGATACAACAACATTTTACAATAGTCCATATACCGAAAACTTGTTTAGTAAATACATGTATATAGGTCCGTAGATAAATGAAAAATGTGTAAATATCGTATTACAAATCGAGTAAAATGACCAAAAAAGACCGAACAACAAATGCTGCCGGCCGAAAACAACTTGTTTTTTTTCTGAAAATAATATCATATCGTTAGTACTAATTGTTTAATCACTACATTTGTATTTACAAATTCCTTCATTTATTTAAACTTAAATTATAAATTATACATTTTATTTTGAAAACATAAGTTGTTTTCGGCCTGCATACACTGTTTTTTGGCTTTTTCAGCCTTATTCATTCTATACACCAGATATATTCCAATCAGAAGGTGCCTTACAACGTAAACTTCTTATTTAGAAATATGTTACACATTCTACTCGTCATTTCATCGGCGGTTGAAGAGTTCTAAACTTCCGGTCAAAAGCGAACTTAAAGCTGCGCCGAAAAAAGATACAACAACATTTTACAAGAGTCCATATACATGTACATTGTACCGAAAACTTGTTCTTTGATTATTCTAAAAAAAACATTTCTAGACAGTTTGAAGAACTTGATTTTCTACCTAAAATCTGAGAACAAGCACCTTTTCTTGTTGACGTGATGAGGAGAGACAACTGTAAAGCCTTATTTTTTCCAACGAATGTATACACGTATCTCTTTCATTCACAACGGCACTTAGCTCTGTCGTTTTGCCTGAAATGCCGATGCCAGGTTTACCTCAGCAAGTTTCACTCGTTTGTAACAACATAATAAACTTGCACATATCGATGGTATTGTTAGTCTTAAGTTTTGTACTTTTATTGGCATATTTGACTATTTCCTGCGTACTTGTATTGTAATGAATTATAATTACATTTGTATGTTTATGCATTTCATGAATAATCTTTTATAGTACATGTACTGTATACCATGTAATACTTTCGTTTTGAAATATATCTGGAACTTTGAAAAGGTATTTGTTATCAGAGTCGGAACTTGAAATAGATGCTTGCGTTAGAATTGAATATATTATTTCAAACCGTCTCTTTTTTCAAATTAAAGTTCTTTTACAGCGCAATGGTGTGATGAACGAGAATGGGACCCATACAGTCAAACCAGTGTACAAGCCCTGCAGTGAATTTTAAATCTCACTGCGAATAAAAACAAACTAGGAAATACTTTGTAATGTCAGCTATTGTGGAAACACCCGTCAATAAAGACAACTGTCAACAAAGAGAAGCAAAGGATTTTGTTGTCAGTGGCCTTTGTTAACAGGTTTTACTGTATAAGCAATAGCCACATTCCGGTTGATAAATTTACATGAACATATAAAAATCAAGTATGTACTGAGTGAAAGCTGACTATTATTGCAAAAAACCCTGCACAGCAATCAAGAACGTAAGTAGCATGCATAAAGTTTTTACGAAATAAAGTGGTAGATATATGTATATCACTTCTATGATCATAATGTATAATGATAATTTGCTTAGTGCCATTTACTCAGTGTCATTTACTGGTACTATGAAAAGGCGTATTGTGCTATTATTGTAACTCTCCATGGCAAACTGAATACTTTAATACCAAAATATGATAATTATATGTAAGGTTACTAAACATTTTCAAAATTCCGTTTCTGGTAAAATATCAGGTTTGTCTGTACTTTCAACACGAGGGTAGGCTGAAAATTTTCATATATCTTTTTTTATTCAACGGTAAATCTCCTTCCAATGTTTTATTTGAATCAATGAAATGATAAAGTTATTGAAATTGACAACTTTTGCGGCCTTTGAAACAATGCTTATTACGTTTGTATTTGAATACGTGTAAGACATCAATAATAGATATCTAAGTTGTGATATACTCGATTTAAGCAGCAACAAATACTAACATAGCTCTTATAAGTATACAGTAGCGTAACAGCTGTTATGTTAAAGTTATATTACCTTGAAAGTAGCCATTTATGATTTCAAGAAAGACACTGATTTATACTAGTCTAGTAGAAAGTGAATATTACGTAGTTGTAACTAAACGCTCTGTTAAACATTTTTATTTCGATTCACTATCGTAATAAAAAAAATAAACTATCCTAGTGAAATATTGATAATGCAACTGTTACTGAAGTTTTATTTCTATATGTTAATATACATGTAAGTGGTAAACTCATACATGCGAGGGTTTAGCTGCAAATTCATCTTTTAAGAAACAGAGAAAAAATGATAGCTCCTCCCACATCAAATCAGCTATGAGCATTACCATCTTAAAATAAGTCTATCACAAATACGAGGTAAATCGTACTATTTTAAATGGAGCCGAAAAGAGCGATGACCCGTGAATCACCAGTTCAAGAGTGATGTTCAGAAAAAATAAAATCATCTTGAAATATGGCAGGTAGGTTCAATGGTTATTATTGTTCTAAGTAATCCTTTTAACTAATATCAACTTATTATTAGTTTTACAACATTCGGTTTCAGGTTGCATATGTTATTGGGCGTTTTGCCACAAAAAACTCAGCCGTTCATTATATTACATTCAATTATATGTACCATTTGTCAATGAAAAATGCATCCTTTTCAGAAAATGTGTCATTGAATAAGTGAAGAAGTGACAGAAGACTTACGAGGTATTTGTATGATTTTTATCCTTTGCTTTATTATGTTTTTATCTTTATCGGTTGCGCGGGGGCAATGGGCTTGCGCTGTTACGCCCGTCCCAGTCCGTCCGCTCGTTCACAAATTCGTGTACGGTCTTTATCTTCCACATGAACCAATTTTGATATAATTTACATATTTGTTAGCCATGCGATGAATGTGTGACTTGCACAAGAGATAGTAACCTGATCCAAGGTCAATGATATACTTAACGGCTTGACCTCTGTAAGTTCGTGATATATTATTATACACAATTTCCTCTTAGTATATTTTTTGTGTGAGAACGAATTTCAATATGACTTTTCAGGACTGTTACCAATGTGATGAGGGTGTGTCATGCACAACGCCCAGTCACCTACATATGTATTCCCTTTGGAAAAGATCACACTCAAACCCTTTCACAAATTGATACTATATCGGACCTCGGTTTGAGGTCTCACCCGAAAGACCATTAGTTACAGTAGTGGAGGAGCGGGGATTCGATCCTGTCTGACTACGGTATAATTTCATAACCCCGACCTCCTGTTTCACTTTGGTGCCGAGACGTGAGGATTACTTTTGAGAATTTGAAAGGTCCATCTAAGTAGATATACTAGTAATCTCTATTTCTAAACAATAGTTGAAAAAAAGTCAAACAAGTGGTGGGTACCATGGTGGACCCCACAGGGTTCTAGGAAAGATAAGCAATCTTCTGAGCAAGCTGAAACACATGACGAATTACAAAGTGTTTCCACAATACCTCAGACCCATATGCACTCAGATATACCAGTCACGCCTGATAGCAATATAGTAACAAACCAAGATACGTTGACACATGAAACTAATTACCCAGACATACAGGGTGCTGCTAACATGTTGTCAGACAAACAGGTTCTCTCACAAGTTCACACTTCTACACAGGATTCATTTAATTTAAATGATAGGACTGAACATAGTTTTCGTGTAAATACAACAACAGTCAAGAGGGAAGGTAACAGACTGAAGTACTTCCTAGCACACTTTCTTTCACAAATGGAACAAGGTATACCTCACACACACTCAAACAGGGTGACCTACCCTTCATTAAATAATTTACAGGGTGAACCAAAAACTTCACCATTATTCTTGTATGACACTGAAATAAAGAGTGCATTGGAAAGGGAAAGATTCTCCTCACCCTACCATTACATGCAACAATCACAGGGACAAGAAACTTTACACACAGAAAACATTCATCCACATATTTCTAGTGGATCACACGAGATACAGGGTGTTTCTGAAATTTCATTACCCCATTTGACTCCAGTTTATCATCACCCTGACAGGAAAGACACCTTTCTAAAAGATCTGCCATCAACAACACCAGGTTATATAATGTTGTCAAAATATGGCAAAGCACAGCCTGTTGATGACTCTTTACAACTCCAAACACAAAATGCATCTTGGAGTAAAATGCCGCTAAACGCACAGGCTTTTTATGGCAATACAGTTAGCTTTCAACACCCTCCTTCCTTTGACATTAGGACTAATGAGTCAAATACTCTACAGGGTGGAACAAAAACTGTGACACACAATGTTGCACAGCATCACTTAGGAATAAGTTCACATGATTTGCTGCAAAATACCCAAGGCACTTTTGACAATACAAATGCAACATACTTAAAGTATGAATATGATGTACATGGTGTGCGCAAATTCACACATCATCCCGATACTTGTCACGTTGAGACTTAACAAATTCATATACACAAGCCCTCTCCATACCCTTGACAGCATCTAAGCAACTATAACAATGTACAGGGTGTCTCCAAAACTATGTCACCACCAGTTTCTCAGCAGAGGTTCATGGAATCGCCATACATAGATACAGGAAATAATGTCACATACAATGAATTAAATAAGGCATCAGCTATGTATGCCAGAACTGATTCCCAAGGTGTAAACACTTTCACTGATAGGCATAAACTACAGCGTGTTGCAAACACAGAGCATTCTAGATTTACACATTTTGGTGTACAGGATGTAGTATCTTGTCTGAAACCAGTTTGTGTAACTTATAGTCATAGTCAACCTCATAGACAATCAAACAGTGTACATGAAACTAACAGATGCTTTTGCCCAAGTTGCAGTCTAGCGACTTATGTTTCTATTTCAAATTAACAGAGTGTGCCCCATGCTTGTGCAGTTAATCCGCAACCGACCCAACCTAGTTTTATGCCAAGGTCATTCGCACCAATACTCACCAAACTATTGCAAATTCAAGCCCGGAGGCAAGTTCTATGCAATACCCAAAATTCTTTGACAGTAAATGCACTGCACAACAACATAACAGAGTTGGCTTGATTAATGACACAACACTAAAAACTAAATACCCTTATGATTACATGACTCAAAGGCATAGAGAAATGCCTCAATATCAGATGCCCCTAAGTTCTAGTCAATTACAGTCAACAGCTCACCCCAATCAAAATGCTACTGTCCCTGCTAGGCATAAACACAAGGAACCAGATAAATTCGATGGAAAAACCACTGAATGGCGTGATTATATTATACACCTCGAAAGTGTTGCAGAATGGAATGCATGGAGTGAACGCGAGAGCCCAACAGTTAGTTATGTCTCTTAGGGGTCCTGCTCAAAAACTGTTAAGTGATTTGAAACACAACAGCATTTCTAATTATGAATCAATTAAAGGAATGTTGGGTAAAATGTTCAATCCTGTTGAGAGAGAAACAGCCTATTGTTGTTAATTTAGGAATATAAAACAGAAAAGGCTCGAAACTGCCTCTGCTTTTGGATACACATTACAAAGGCTTTGTTTACAAGCCTTCCCTCGTGTGAGTACAGACGCTCGAAACATTTATGTTAAAGATCAATTTATCAATGGTCTCTCGCGTCCTGAAGTTCGCAGTCACGTACAATTTAGACATCCCACTACAAATGTACATGTACAATTTATAGCATAATTGCATTAGCAGTTGAATTCGAAGCTTGAAGGGGCACAGGATATTCTAAGAAAACCTCGTTTTGAAGAGGAAAGTCAAGTAAATATAATCTCAAAAACAAATTCTGCAAGTTCTTCTACTGGCCACACAAGTCGATCTGACTCTTTGTCTAAAAATGACCTTGCAAAGTTAATCCAAAGGCTTACAGATACAATCAGAAGAAGCAAAAGTAGAGACAGGTCAGATAGTAAGGATAGGTACAGCAATAATAATTAATACTTCAAATGCTATCAAAAAGGACATATAGCTGTGAACTGTCTTATTCAAAAGTCGGAAAACTAGCTCCGACTGTCCTTGAGCCTAAAATCACAGCTACATGTAATCTCAGTAAATTATAAAATGGGCATCGAAATATTGTGTTACAAATGTATGTCTTTTGCAACAAAGGTCATGTCTGTATGCAAAACTTCTCTGCAATGACTCTTACTGTCAAGCTTTAGTAGAATCAGGCTCAGCTGCCTCTATTCTTTCCATTGAAGCTTTCAAGGAACTAAGACTCAAACAATCTGACCTTCAAAGTGTCTCAGCATCACTTACTGCTGCAAATGGCACTGACTTTAAGGCTCAAGGCAAGTTATCCTTGAAATTTGAAATTGACAATGAACCATTTGAGTTTGATATCCTGGTTGCTCAACTCGATGATATACATGCAGTTCTAGGCAATGATATCCTTGACTATTTCAATGTTAGTGTAAAATTTGGTAAGGGTGTCATGCAGATTGGAAAACATAAAATAAAATTGACCAGAAAGGAATCAAATGGCATAGCTCGAATCAAAGTCCGCGAAAACACCTCCATTCCAGCAGGCACTGAAAAAATAGTTCAGGGCTATGTTGAGGGATATTTTGGCGATAAGGAAGGTCTTATTGAGCCCTACAAAAGTATTAAAAAGGGCCTTTTAATGTGTAAAACTTTGATTAAACCCGAGAATAGAGAAATTCCTATTTCATTGATTAATATTCCCAAGAAAACTCTCAAACTTAAAAGGAATACATCTGTTGCAAGTTTCGGTAATGTACAAGATGTCAATCAAAGTCTTGATATAATTCGTAATGACTCAGTGTCTGAAAGTTTAGAAATTCCAGAACATTTAAAGCCCTAGATTGATGAAGCTGCTGAAAACTTAAATGAAAGCCTTCCCAGAAAACTCAAAAAGTTAATGCTTGAATATCAGGACATTTTTATTGATGACTCAGGGAAAATAGGACAAACGCATTTAGTTGAACGCACACTTGATGTTGATAAAGCCAAACCTGAACACTTATAAAGAATTGACTGCAAGCATGCACTAATTTTACAATTAATTGTTGTCATTGTAATCTAGTATATACCAACTGCAGGGAAAGAGTTTCCAAAAAAGCTTCTTAGCTTACTACTTGATCCCTTGTCTTTGTAATGTATATTGTACTTACACGATATCTGATAAATAAAATATTGTTTAAACTAAACTAAACCTGTAACAATCCCACCTAGAAGGTTATCAATTTGACAGAGAGAAATTATTGAGACCGAAATAAAGAAAATGCTTGATCAAAAGATAATAGAACCCAGTGAAAGCAGTTGGTCTGCACCGGTCGTTTGATTACAAAACCTGATGTTGTTTCTGACAAAGGTGTTAGTTGTTCAAGTAGAAAAATAAAGGCAGTGCAAGAATGGCCTATTCCAACCAGTAAGACTGAGATGCGTAGTGAATACTCAGGGAGAGGTACATATTCATGTACAGGATACATTCAGTGATTCTGATGTACCTTACCTATGAATATAATGTACTCTTTGTGAACCAATGTAAATAATGGTAATCATAGGCACTACCAAAACATGATATTGCCATGAACAAATATACTGTATTTAATAAACTTAGTAATGCAATGTAATAAGATACTAATCCATCTAAGATGTTATATTAAACATGACCTTTCTCTTTGTTTTATCACATTAGTATGTATAAATACATTTTTGAACTTAGACCTGTAAAATTCAATAGAAGAATATTGGGAATTTACATATAATGCTATTGAAGTTCACATTCTCTTCTTTAAATTGGCATTTAAAGATTATGTGTACATGTGTTGTATATTGTTATTCTGCTATTGAGTGCGATTTGAGAAAAATGTGGTGACATTGTAACAGCTGAAATAAAAGAGATCACCCAGATACACATAACAAAGTTTTAGCTAGACTTATTTGTGTTGGTTATATTGTCTTCATTCTTTTTTGCTTAGGAAAGTGGTTTTCCAGCGATAGGGCTTATCTCAGAAAGTATTGTTATCCAGACTGAGAAATTTTATTCAAATCACATACTATAGACGTTTATGAAAAGTTATATTTAAAAAGAAATATTTTTTTACATATATAATGCATTAAAAGGCAGAGTTACTTGCCTCCATTTAAAATAAAGTTGCATGTAACTAAATGTTGTACTACTTCACTTGAAAATTTTCCTAAACTCAATTTTAGTGCATGTTTTCCCGATCTCTTCTAGCATTGGTTTGGTCGAGATCTTAGATAACTATGAAGTGGAGCTTCAAGCATTCGAGGCCGAGGAAATAAGCCGCCAGGTACAAAGGCCTTACTGGCCTTACTGGCCTAACAAACCGACTACATGCCCTGTTCCAGACTGTGGCCATACATAATTCAATTTGTTCCATGCCTTTGAAAGGCGCTGGAACAATAAACACAAGTCGGACATTGTACTCTTTTGTTGCCCTAATTGCAACAAGACTTCAGCCAGGACGGGCAACATTGCCAGCCACTAGAGGGTCATTCACAAAATGAGTACTGGATGCATACCCTCCCGGAAAGAAGAGAGCGCTAAATACATTAATCCAGGACTAGTGGTCCCCTACATTTTCGACAACGGACACGTATGCAGGAGAAGCGGAAAAGGATCAAGGAGGAGGCCTCATCAGGGTTAGTTCGAGGTGGACAGGTATGCAGGGACCAAGTTGCAGAGTTCAATGGCGGAGGAATGGAGGTCGTCTGTAAACGAAAAAAAATGAAGGAATAAAATTGTGACATAAATCATCAGTGCTAATCAGTGCTAATTAGAATTGGAACTTTAATTTTCATCATGGACACATTAATAATTGGTGGTTGATTGATTTATTGATTCATTCATTATATCTTTGGTTTCTGTCTATTGATTGATATTTTAAAAACAGTTTCTTTAAAGTATTATAATTTCTTTTACATATCACAGCTTGCATCCATCTAAATTGTTAATTTCTTGACTTTGTTTGACTAAATTAGGGAAATTTAGATCTTAAGGTAGAGGTAGTATAGCAGAATTGCTTTATTGATGATTGTACTTCATTAGGTAAGCCACTCTACCTTAAGTCACAGGAAGTTGATATTTTGTCAAAACAATAAAAATGATCATGTATCTTGCGAAAAAAAATCACCCCTTTATATATATAAACCCCAGGAATGCAATGCCTTCCGTACCCCACCCACTTCTCCTATACAAGAATATTTGTGTGGTGTACAAACTGACAACTGGGTTTTCTGGTCTAGACAGTTAAAGTGTTTAAAATTTTCACAGAATCTGTTAATTTATCGTTGTTTTACTGAAAAAGCATCTATTTCGCGAAATTTTCCAACACGTCGAATCCATGTGCTGACGTCAGAGCTTTTCTCCTCCGGATAGAAAGGTAATATATTTTTATTAAATATTTTTCTTTTGAAAATTTGTTGTATGTTTGCAGTGTTCTCTTATTATTTTTCAATGATAAAAATGGAAATATTTTGTTATTTTATAGGTTTAGTGAATTAATACTTACAACAAACAAATAGGAAAACCAAATTAAGCGGAGTAACTTTTACAAACGGTGCAAATTGAAGTCTTTATTTGGTTTTGGACACATTTCAGAGTGTTTACTTCACTGGCACCAGAGTACTAAACTGCCCTGTAATTTTAACAAAATACCCCAATTTTAACAAAATAATACCATTTCATGAAAAAAAACCAGAAAACATTGTCAAAAAGTCATTTTCAGTCAAACCCCCGTATACACTGTTCTATATTATTCACATGGTGTTGAACATTTTCGACAGGGGGTCCGGTCTCCGCTCTTTTATTTTCATTCAAACGCGCAACTGAAGATCAACAGCGGCCGCGTTTAACAGACAATATATTTATCTACAACACTGGTAAGTTTCACTTTTCAAAACGTTACCGTTTCTATAAAACTCTTCAAGAATATTGAGCGGTATCGCTCTCTCTGTTTTCCTGATGTTTTCTGTCACTGCCAACTTCCCGTTCACCGCTGGTTGAAGTGCCCGATTTGTAACAAGCGATCTGATTGGCTGACGTCATACGTGTGTCTGCAACGTAAATAATTTGAATAGAAATACATAACGCTAAAACATATTCGGTTCCAAACTTTCTACGCTAATTTGAAGCAAGTCATGAATGAAAGTACCAATGCAACATCAAGTTTTAACGAACTTACACAATGGTAATGCAGTTCAATGCGTTTTTATTGTAAAAAAGGCACATGAAATAGGTCCGTTTTTGACAGTCAGCTGTATGCACTGGTACTTGACACATACACTTATCAGTGTTCTAAATGTCATACAAATACTATATAACTATAATGTATGTGTGAATATATATTCTATATACTTTATATAAGCTATATATAAAGTAATTTTTGTAGTTCAGTGCATTTTAATTGTAAAACAAGACACATGAAAATGGTCCGTTTTTGACAGTCATTCCAGACTGTTTTATGCACTGCTACTTGATACATACTCTTGTTGGTGTTCTTAAAGCTATACAAATGCTACATAACTTATTGTGTGCATATAGTTCCCATATACCTTATATAAGCTATATATAAAGTAATCCTTGTGGCACCCCTGTTTGAAACAAATAAAATAAATCTATATACAGATCTGTGTAAATAGGTTCTCTTTTGATTAGTTTTCTTGATAAATTTAACAAATATTTCCTTGTGTTAGTTCTTTTTAAGTAATACTTTTCCTAAAGTTTTTTTTTCAATTTATATACTTCAATATCTTATATGTGATGTTGCAGGTATATTTACTAGTAATAACAGTTTGACATGTATCTTTCAGAAATTATGTTTATAACTAATTATTTATAAAGGATTATGTGACAGTTCAGAAAGCCTGATTTAAATTCAATGTTTTGTATTACTTAACTATGAATATAAAAAAATCCCTTTTGCTATTTTACATTGAGTTATTTATAAGCATCAAAAAATCATATTAATTGTACTTTTATTAACTACTCTGTTGTTATTTTTATTGTCTAATTATCTGATTTATGATGTAATGATTGCCTATTTATAATATCATACTTATTATACAATGTAAATGACCAAAGGCAAGTAATTTGCTAATTTGCCAATAAGTTAAAAGTTGAAAGTATAATTATTTAGAGGTAATCAACACTTTACTAAAGATAAGAAGTGTCATCTTAAACAATGTACTGTCTTAACTTGCAAAATAACTGCATTATCATTTATCAACATTTATCTATTGTAACAGAAATAAAAACAAATAAGTTTTTTTTACATGATACAAGATCTGTTCTAAGGGATTTAGTTGATAGATAGTAATGTAGAACTTTGTAACTCCAGTAATAGAAAAAATGTTTGAAACACAAACTTACAATATGAATTGTCCAAAACACAGAACTTTTCAATTACAGTCCTTTTGTAATTATCTCTACTTACTCTTTCAATTATGCATTATTATGAATTTGTCAAAGGATGTGAAGTAATATTACTGTTCACAATTACCAGAATAAAGTTTTGTCTTGAAAGAAAAATCTTTTAACACTTGAACATAATGAATGTTTCAAACAAACATGCTTGTAAGAAATTTATAAGTAATACAGTTTTGTTTCTCTTATCAGCTACATACAAAAATAGTGATAGGTGTATTTTCCATTTTTGAAAAGGATTTTCCAAAAAGATTTCACTACACTTTATTAAAAAGACATAACAATTTGTATATAAATTCATATTCCTATATTTTAACTTACATTTTGGTAATAATACATTTTCTAAGAGTATAAATCTAAACTAAATGTCTTTCTTTAAAATTTGATGATACTTTGTCCGCTATGATTGAGATTGCTTTGATAATTTCATCACCTACTGTACACCCTGTTTAAATGCTCCCTCCTCCTAATGAATGCATTATATAGCAAAACAAAGACATACAAGCTTAGGTGGGTGAATCTCAAAACAATTAAATCCTGTTAACTGTCAAAAGTTACCATTTCTCTTCCACTGAATTAATAACTTTCCATTTAAATGCAGCTCTATAACCTAAGTAGTAGGTCTTGTTCACAGGTTTGACTGTATAAGGATACAATTTAAACAGAAAACACTATTTTTTACAGGTTACAGAGGAAGTACATGCAAGTGCCTGGGACAGTTAGTGTCAGCTCTGCAGATGTGTACAGTTTGTATTTAAAAGAACACAGTGGTAATGTGCTACCAAAGAAGGCAATTGGCCAGATTCTACCAAAACCTTTTGAGAATGTTAAAGTAGTGCATCAAAATGGTCCCAGCAAATTCAGAGGACTCAGACAGAACTTTATATGCCCACAACCTTGCACACCACCTATACTTGAAGAAACAGCTGCAAATTTTGGATTTGTCAGATTGACTGAGGTAGACAGTATAACCTCCTACATTTGCTACTCTGGCTACACAGTCAACAACCAAAAACAGATTAAAACTGTCCGTATATCCAGTGACAACAATGTTACAGTGTTAATTGGTGAAAATGAAGCCTCATTATCTGACATAGGACTTGAATACATTACATTGACAACCACATTGGATGCAAACATAGTATTTCACACAGTTAAACAAGCTAAAGTTTGTTGTGGCAAGCTTGTAGAGAAAAACAGTAATGTATCTAAGAACAGTATGTTACAGCAGTGGTTAAGAAATGGGGATGAGAATGGGGTTGAATATAGACTTTCTGCTAGAAAGTGTAAAGGTTTTGTACCTCTGAATGCATATGCATCAGTGTGTTTATTGTGCCAAAATCAGTCTGTAAAACCTTAAGAAAAGTCTTGCAATGATCCACCAGAAGACAGATTATCCACATTAAAGTCTCTATTTCCAGGTAATTATATTTTTATTTAAAGACAGATTATCCATATTAAAGTCTCTATTTCCAGGTAATTATATTTTTAAATAAAAAAATGTTTTTAAATTAATAAAATGAAAATATCTTACAATAATATTTATAGAATTTGGAAAATTTGTGATATTACTAGTAATTTATTGAAATTTTGTAAAGATGTTATTAATGTTATGAAAACTAGTAGCCAAATCCAAATTTGCACGTTTCATTGATCTATGAATTACTTGTTCTTGTATATTTTATAACAAGATCCAATAAAATATTAATAAATTAATAATTCTATTTTCAGGTTGTAGTGACCTTATGTTAAAAATCTTAACAGCACATGTAACCAACCTGATAAAAACCCAAGATGTAGGCGATGGGATAAGGAAATTGTCCAGGTCTGTCTCACTTTATGGAATCGCAGCCCTCAGGCATATTCATCATTGTGCATATTTCTGCCATCCATCAATCTTCTGCAAAGATACAAAAACTGCTTTGATCAAACTCCTGGTTTAAACAATAATATGCTATCATGGATGTTTAATGAAGCCAAAAGACTTAACGTTGACATGAGAGGAGGTTTGATACTGGATGAAATGGCTATACAAGAAGACATAAAAATGGGGTTTTATGGGGGTAAGAATACTGTTGATGGACTTGTGGACATGGGTAGTTTTGCAGATGATTTGTATAAACTAAATAGTCATAAAAATGAATTGCGCCTCGCAACACATGTTTTACAATTTTTATTTCTATCATATGATGGTTTTCGCTTTCCATTTGCCTATTTCCCTTCAACCGGTGCAAATGTTCCAGAGCTATACATGACAATATGGGAAGCTATTGCAAAATTGTCAACATATGATTTACTACTGACTATGTTTGTTTGGATTGAGCAAGTAACAATCGAGCTTTCCAAATGATGTATTTTAAAGATAAAGAGGAAGCCAAATCTCTTAACTTTACAGCAAAAAATCCATATGGAGATGAACATGTTACTTTGATAATGGACTATTCTCACAATATAAAAAACTTAGAAACAATATAAATGCAAGTGGTGATCATGAAATTTGTACCCGTAAACTTGTTGTTAACAAAAAATGAATAGTATGGGAACATTGGATCGAAGCTTTTAACGGGGATAGGTCACATAATCCTATGCGTGTGCATCAAAAGTTAACCAATGACCATATTTTTTTGACCAAAGTGTCTAAAATGCGAAATCATCTGGCTGAAGATGTACTAAACAAAGAGATGCTTCATCTAATGAAAACATATCAAGGTTCTTTGTCTGATGGCTCTTATTTGGACATGTCTATTGAACTCCTTGAGCATACAAGTGCAGTAATTGAGCTGTTTCGAGATCGAAGACCCATTTCAGACCTAAATGACTCCCGCCTGGCTTGCTTAAAGAGCTTTGAAATTTGGCTTGAAACCTGGTTTGAGTCTGTAGAAAAGCATACTGATGTTTCTGCTTCTGCTAGGGCCAAAATGTTCATTAGTAAAGAAACTTACAGTGACCTGATAAGCATGATTAGGGGATTTTTAGAAATATGTGCCCGTAGAATTAAAGTCCATGAAAGAAGCTTGGTTCCTGCAGGCCTAAATAGTGACATAATTGAATTTTTTTTTTGCCAGCAGAGAACAATTTGCCATGGTTCTAATACCAATCCAACTGTTCACCAGTATAAATATGGAATTAATGCTACCATTCTAGGTCAAAATGCTGTATCTAAGAAAAGTAATGTAGCATCTGCAAAAAGGAAGTCCATTCAACCTTTCAATATTTCAAAACCAGGCCCTCTAAAGAGAAAGTGTATTAGAATGTAGTACAGCTTTTAATTTCAAAGTACTGAAAATTCTGGTGAACTGTAATTTTACATTATTGTTCAATCCCATTTCAGTAAGTGTCATAGATCTATGTCATATTTTATATCATAATATATTTCTACAATTGTACACTTTGTACTTGTTTTTTTGTACATCTGCTGTATAATCTGGGTATGTTTTGTTGCTGTTTTTTGTTATGGCACACCATTTCAGTCTTCTATTAAAAGTACAAATAAACTGACAGTTGACAGAGATATAACTCTATTTACAGAATTAGTTTTGAAAGTGTCTGGTTTGAAGTACTGCTACACAGCTACTAGATTTTCATTTAAAACTGAATTTTGTTTTATTTGTAAATACTGTATACACTATCAAATGTATTAAGTTGGTCATCTTAAAATTTTCTCCAGTGTTTACAATCTTTAAATTACAGGAGGAGATGTATTTCAAATACACACAGTAACAACTAACTCTTTTGTATTAGTTAAGGCTATTTCCAGGTTCAACAAAAGGTTAAGTCAGGTTCATAGTAAATTTTTTTTGCAGTCAGAGATAAGAAAATCACCAAGTGTCAGAAGGGTTATGTCCCTAAAGCTACTAAGGACAAATCATTTTGTGTCTGCAACAAGTTCAGATCATGATCAACCTGTACATTTGTGCTTCTTTTAATATTCAGTCAGTTAATTTTCACCAAGCACAACTTTGAACAGTTTTTGATGTTGTCCAAATTGAGAGACAGGCAATTTTATTCCCATTTTAGAAATTAAGCAGACTAAGAGAAAGGAAAATTTTCAAAAAAAAAATTGATTTAAGAAATAAATTTTATTGATGAACTATAAATATATAGCATCATGACTGTATCTATTGTGACAGGCATCAGAGTGTTTTTACATACCTATATATTTTACAATAAATATTTTGAAAGATAAAAATGTTGATATTTTCACTGTATCATACATTTATTTTGTGACTGAAAATAAAGTTTGTTATTAGTCACTGATAAAAGAAAACTAAAATGTGTCCCACTGTTGCGGTTTAACATTGCATCTGGTATAAGAGGTGACTACTGAAGCTAATTTGTGGTACACATTTCTCTAAAGAACTGCTGTGATACTACTGCTATTGTAGGTAACTACTGCAGCAATACTACTGCAACAGTATTACTTCTGGGATTTATTTTTATTTCTCCCATCCCCCTTCCCCCTACTCATTCGTTTTGTAAAAATTCCCGTAAAACAGAAAATAAAAAAATGCTGGCCTTACATACTACCAATGGACTCAGTATAGCACTCTGCCTCCTGACCTGGTATCCATTTTCTGATGGGTACTTAATACAGTTTATAATTTTGGAGTCTGATTTATTATACATAAAAGGATCCATAACGTACCAGTAGATGCATCTCTACTTAATCATTACTGTATACCCCCGTATAAAAACATAACCCCCTAATACACCCCCTCCTTTTGGAACAAAGGGGGTAAAAATGTAACGCCACTTTCAAACCAGAAAAAAAACTCTGTTTAATATCTACTAAGTATGTCATATCTTATAAGATATCTTACTTTAAAGTCAATCATTTCTTAGTTTACAAGTTGCTATTGAACTTTATCTAATAAAGAAATGTATATACCTTGTTAGCCATCTCGCCGTAAACTATGCAGAACAGGACTTGCAGGCCCATGGATACTCTTCTAATTGTAACTCTTCCCACACCTCATCTGATATATCTCCACAAGTTCTATGAAACCAAAGATGGCAGTCATCACATTGTATCTTCACCGTGTACATATTCTTGTGCACATATCTGGCAGTAATATGTTTTTGCTGCTGCCTTTTTACCCTTTCCTTTCCCCTTACCCTTGCCTGGAATCTTGGCCCGCTTCCTTGGTTGTGCTACATTAGAAGTTGATGGTTCTGATACATCAGCAGACAGTAGGTCTGGATTTAGTACTTTTTCTGCTTTGATTATGTTTTCTCTGAGAACGTTAGCAATATCTGTTTTTCTCACACTTTTGGTAAAAGCTACTCCATATGCAGAACACAGTTTCATTAATTGAGCTTTCGTGAACTCTGTTCCTGTTAAATAATTTTCATTTGCCATACAATTTAACTTCAGTTTCATATGTGAGGTATCTTTGTTTTCAGAAGAATATGTGGCAATGTCCTTCAACGATAGTTTTACTTCTGATTTTCTTTTCTCCGTTTTCTTTTTGATTTCTTGCCTGTGTGCAGTCTTCTTAACAATATTAAGTCTGTTTTTAAGTAGTCGCTTATGACACACCATCAAGTATTTTTGCACTATTTCCTTATACAAAGAGTGAATAATGTCTGGAACAGCATTATCTTCCATAAACAACTCTGAAAACAACATCTGCCTATCCTCATCATTTTCCAACTCAGAAAAGGTGTAGTCAAAAACATTTTTTTTTCTGTAACTTAAACGTTTCTGTACTCAAAAGTCTATTTACTTTTCCCAAGGTCTTGCGCGTTTCAGCGATGGATGGTAATTTGACTCGCGATACTGGTCTTACAAAACAGTATGTTATTATGTTATCAAATAAAAAAACGAAAATCTAATTCATATCCGTTCCAAAATAACTCTTAATTTACATTTTAATTAGTAATTTTCCATCATTTGAACTTAAAAATATAGTGAAAACCTGTGCACAAAATATCACCGTATCGCGAAAAAAAATCACCATTGACGCCATTTTTAGATTTTGAACGGATCTAACCGTCCCAGAAAATTAAAATACGGGTGAAATACGAAAATCTAAGACATAACAGACATACATTAGACTTAAATCTATGAGAAAAAGCTGTTACATCAATCCCATGAACACCATGCAAGTAGGAAAGAAGCGCTAAAATTAGGTCGGTTTTCGGCTTTTGGTCATTTGTGAAAAAACCCGTTCGTATGAGGTCAACTTTCCAATGCGTAAATCCACCTAAAACGAAACGTCGGTGAAATATAATATCATGTAATGACAAGGGAATGCATATATTGTATTAAGGATCACTTTGTTGGTCAAATTGATTGGTAAAATATAGAGATATACGTAGATATAAAGTATCAATATTTTCTTTCTTTTTCCAAAATTGCAGGTACCCGGATGTTTGTCACGTGATCCGAGGCAGGTTATTTATCGTATTACGCTCGTTTCCGGACCATACTATTTGAAAGACCTTGCTTTTCCATTCAAGTTCAAAAAGAATTGAAAACATAGATCACTGATGTAAGTTAGGGCCTTTCGAACATTTTGCTTCCGTTCAATTTTTTGCAGAGTTTTATCAGTCTGATACAATGTAATCTAAATCTCCCTCTGCAACCATTTGTTTTAATAACTTCAATTTAATTTCTGACTCTTTTACTGACTTTTGTATGTTCTTGTCTGGGTTGTTTTGATTAGACATTATACAGCTGATATAATGTTGGGATATTTTAGCTACACACATTCCACCAACATGCCTGATTTTGCCTTTCCCAGCATCTGACATGGAAGCAGCTTGTACTAACTGCTGGTCAAAAGTTACTCTCTCTGCAATGTTATGTACTGACAATTTCAATATTTCAGTAACGATATTCGCGGCAATTTTTTTATGCACTGGTGACAGTTATTTAACACAAAACAAGCTTTTCACTTCTTCATAGTATTTCACACTGGTCATATGTTGATGATTAGATGCCAAAATGGATGTCCACTCTTTGCTTTTTGTTGTAATATCTGGAGATACAGTATACAATAACTCTTCCTTAATCCGGTTATATTCAACTTTACAAAAGTTTGTTAGTCTTGCAATGTCACAATTTTCACAAAGTTTATTCATTTTTCTATGTAGGTCTGTTACTGGCTCATTTAAAATATTTAATGACTTTAATTTCTCAACATTAATATAGCCTGGTAATTGTGATTCTGTAACACCAATTGTATCTTCAAAAAGATTTTGTTCAATAAAGTCAATTTCATTTACATCAAAATCAGAATCTGAATCATCATTTAGTACAGTTTCAGACTCGGTTCCTGTTATTTTATTTACCTTGTTCAAACAACAACTAAAATCAGTTAAGTACTGACAACTTTCTGTGTTGTAAAACTTTGAAATCACAGGTTTTGGTATATAGCATAAACCTTTCCTATAATTCAGTAGTTGTAAATTGTTTGAAGAGACTGCTCTACCAATAGCAACAGATAACTGTCCAGGTTGGAATATCCCTTTGCAATTGACAGCAACATTTTGTAGAGTCATGCATTATGCTTTGTGAATTGTCATACTGTAACCTAAAACAAGCGGAAACTGTTCCCGCTGTGCTACAACACATTTTTCTCTTACACTGTATTTTGAAAACAAGAATCTCTTGATTTCATGAGTTTCATTTATACTTGAAAAAAAGACTGTAACAGTTTCATCTTTTAAGTATTTCACAGATCCTTTCAATCCATTTACTAGCTTCCCTCCAAGGTTTACTAGAAGAATCACCGGACAATAAATCTTTAGATGCAGACAATTCATGGCTAAAATTTTATTCAGATATTTGTTACTCCCAGTATTTTGGACTGCTTTGTATATCTTGCCTTCTTCAGTTGATTTTTCAAGACATTCATTATTAAATATTGTAGAGTCAATATTTTTTGCAAAAAGATGAACTGTGTTTATGTCAGTAGGCAGTGGTCTACTTAAACTTTTCAGGAAAATATCTGTTTCTTCTGAAACACTTCCAACTGCTGACTCCCTTACTGCTTTTATCAAAAGCTCTTCTTCTTGCCGCATCACTTGCTTAAGAAAATATTTATGCGTTATACAGTTTTTGAACACCTCACTCTCAAAACAAAATTGTCCATTATCATTATGTAACTCATACGGAATTGGAGCTAACTGATAGAAGTCTCCACACAATATTATTTGTATTCCTCCAAAATACTTTTCTTGGTTACGAACAACACTACAGACTGCCTCTACCTGTTCAAAAAGTTTCTGAGATAACATTGAAATTTCATCTATAATTATAACTTCTGTTGATGTTACATTTTCTCTTATATTTTCAAATTTGTCATCATTCAGAACCAGATGTCTTAATGTAAGAACATCATAACGTCCGTCATACAGGCCAGTCCAGCTAAAAAAAGGAAGTGATTCAGTTTTATAACCATTTACAAGGTCTCAAAATAATTAGATACAGTATGGTACGTTTTTGCGCAGTAAAGACGTTCAGTAAACTTCGCTTTTAACGAACTCCTCGCCACCTATCAAATTGTTCCTTATATCAGGAGGTCTTTACATCCATATATCGAACAAGTTCCTTATATACGATGCTTACTTATCGTACTAAAATATATATCAAACAAGTATTTTTGAATTCAAGGCAAAATCTTTTTAAAAAATACTCGTCGGACGTCCAGTATGAAAACTTTAAATAATAGTAAATAACTAGGATTAATAAGAGAAAAAGGACCACTATGTTTAAATTGGCAATACTTAATCACATATACACGTGTATACTAAGTTCACTTTTTATTTACTTAAATTACGGATACAGCACATTGACAAGTTTGTAATTTATAAGAAGCAGTGAGTAACGCATGTACATTTACAGTACATGTATACAGCTCTACGTAGCTGGTTTAAAGAAATCCAGAATTGAGTATTGCGTATGATTTGACAGCAGTACATTTTTCTCTAAATCTAATAAATTTCTGAAAACTGACTCATAAGTTCCCTTTGCCGATTCAAAGTATGCTGTTTGGATCGAAATGGAGTGTGTTATAATCATATTTACATTAAAGAAAAAAGGGAAAAATTAGGGCCAGAAAAGAACTGTTAATTATATCAGGAGTTATGTTATATCCCGAGTTTACTGTACAGTCATGACAGAGTCTGTACTCGTTGCAAACAACATTCTGACTGACCAGTGGAGTGTTTACAAAGTTTTACAATAACCGGTTATCGCACAGCGAGGCCAAATTCTCAATACAGCTAACGTATACATTGCATTCTACCTTCCGATCTAGTTCTGTGAAAACCTAATAGAAACTGTTTATAGTGTAAATGAGGTTTTACAAGAACTGAATGTAGTATGGTAGCTTTAGCACTGCAATGTTAAATAAGAGCTTGCTCTTTATTTTGTTATCCTTGGTACTTGGTACTGAAAAAATACATACATACAATACATACATGTAACAAGATAACCATTGATGGGCATACAACTAGTGTACACATATGACACGATTTTTTTCGGTCATTGATATGTGATGATGATTTCTTCTCAGTCCACTACGATCTTTTCTCCAGTACATAATATGTAATTATCAGGAATATTTAGCCATTACTTTTTACACAACATTCCCAACATATAAACATTCATTACCTGTGGACAGTTCGTGCGTCAAAATCACTGTATTGTAAACACGTCATTCCAGTTGTCCATAGAAGTACCACTTTACGCTCCTTGCTTAAAGTTTTGTAAATACTTTTGACAGTGTGTGTCTTTCCTGTGCCAGCCTGTCCATAAATTAACAGGTTATGTCCACATACAGCGGCATTTAAAGCCAAAGACTGCTCAGAATTCAACATGTTTATATGCGACGTGCTTCAATTTGACATAGTACGGGAAATATCTCGCGGAATATTTTCAACCAATGAAAATAATTCTTACAAAATTGAAAGGTCATGTGCGGTGACCCGGAAGTCGGCAGTGACAGAAAACATCAGGAAAACAGAGAGAGCGATACCGCTCAATATTCTTGAAGAGTTTTATAGAAACGGTAACGTTTTAAAAAGTGAAACTTACCAGTGTTGTAGATAAATATATTGTCTGTTAAACGCGGCCGCTGTTGATCTTCAGTTTCGCGTTTGAATGAAAATAAGAGAGCGGAGACCGGACCCCCTGTCGAAAATGTTCAACACCATGTGAATAATATAGAACAGTGTATACGGGGGTTTGACTGAAAATGACTTTGTCGACAATGTTTTGTGTTTTTTTTCATGAAATGGTATTATTTTGTTAAAATTGGGGTATTTTGTTAAAATTACAGGGCAGTTTAGTACTCTGGTGCCAGTGGTTTACTTCAAAGTTTACTTGTACCACACGACCAGGTCAAAACAAAACTGTGTCCTTCTGATGGCAGAAATTGTTTTTTCCTATGTCATTCTCGTGAAGCGTGCTTGTACATGTAATGATCTAACAGGCTGGTGGTACATGTAGTTATTCTTTGTTTTTGAAAATAAGAAACAAAAAAAATCTTAAAATGACCACATTATAAACTTAACATCTATAATTATACTCGCGATTTTTAAAGGTTTGTAGGGATAGGCCTGATGTTACCAAAAATTCAGACAGTGAAGAGAAACACATGTGACGCATGAACATTTCGTAACCCGGAAAATACGGAGGAACTCGCTTTTAACGCATGCGCATTTGATACCCCGGTAAAAAAAACGGGTATAAACGGGAAAAAACGCAGGAACTCGCTGTTCACGCATGTGCAGTGCAACCAGCCGTTTTTTTTCACGGGGCGGGCAGAAAAACGCGTCTTTTAAACGGTGCGAGCCGAAAAACGCCCCGTTTCGTAAACGGGCGAAAATTCCTGCCGAAAAACGGAACAAAAACGTGAGCGTCACTGTACAACGCGACCCATTGCGAAACTTTATCCTCTGGAGATAAATGAGAGATGGTGAATGTAAACTTAAATTGATGAACAATATAGACAGTTATTTCTTAACAGGAGTAACAAAATAAGTGACACCAATGGTCAAATTCGCGAAAAGAGACTGTGTTAAAAGTGTTCTCAGAGACTGTTATACAAGTTGGATAAGTGAAACTTTTACTGTATAACACTAAATTGCTTGAGATAAACTAATAATAATTGAGAGACTGTTAATTCTTTTGAATGATACACAGTAAAAGTAATATTTTACGTTAGCATTCTGGAATAATTTTGTGATTAAGTTCAGTAACTTTTCATTTCGCGGCCCCCAGAATGTCGGAAATAACGTGCATTTATTTAACGTTATGTGTAACGTGATTGACGCCAGTTTATGCGTGACACCTTGGGACGCGCATTTATGTAACGTTATGTGTAACATTTTTGACCGAGAACTGTAGCTTTAGATAACTTCATGATTGACTTATCTCCCTTTCTGTAAAAATATGTCAGGAATGTAAGTCGGATATTATTTAACAATGGGATTGAATTGATACTTGAATCACACAGTGATAGAGGACATTGATAGTGAGTGTAGTGACCAAGAACCATAACTCTAGCTAGTCCCATAATAGATGTATTTGTATTATTTAGCTCATCTGGCTTTGCCAGGGTGAGCTTTTAGCATGGATGCTTATCAGACTTCCATTAACATTTTGCTTCATATGACTTCTCCTCTGAACCAACGGGTCAATGTAAGTGAAACTTGGCAGAGATGTTTCCTTTATAAAGCTCTACCAAAATTGTTCAAAGAATTCTAGTCCATGCAGAACTCTGGTTGCTATGGCAACAAATAGGAAGCGCTTTAAAAATGTCTTCTCTGAAACCGCAATGCTTAACGCTTAGATATTTGGCATGCAGCATTGCCTAATGAACCTCTACAAAATTTGCTCAAATCATGACCCATGGGTTAAAATTGTCACTTGACTATACATAAATTTCTATAGAATAAACTAAAAAAATCTTCCTGTTCACAACCACAAGGCTTAGAGCTAAGATATTCAGTATATAGCATTGTTTAGTGGAACTCTACCAAGTTTGCTCAAATAATGCCACGTCTACGGGGTCACTTGTTTTACATGTACATAGAAATATATAGAAAACAGTTAAAAATTCTTCTCCTTCGAAACCACAAGATCTAGAGCTTAGATTATTTAGTGTGTACAATGTAATAGTGTCTGGTAAACCTCTTCAGTTTGTTCAAATTATGTCCCTTGGGTCAGTATTGGCCTCGCCTAGGGGGCACATGTTTTACAAAGACGTATATAGGACAACCTTTAAACATCTCCTCCTCCCAAACCACGAGGTTTACAGTCTAGATTTTTAGTGTGGAACAGTGTCTAGTAAATTGCATTCAAATCATGCCCCCCGGGTCAAAATTTACCTTGCCCAGGGGGTCTTTTGATAAAGTAAAAACTAAAACTCTTCTTTTCTAATACTACGAGGCATAGAGCTAAGATATTTGGTATGTAACAATGTCTAGAGGTCTTCCACCTACTTAATTCAAATCATACCTCTATGGTTAAAGGGAACCGAAAGTCAAAAAAAAAATAAAATATTCCCATGTTATAGTCCGTACAATTTTAGACAGAATCGCTTTTTTCCAATCAAATTTAATGCAATATTGATTTTGTAATACTTGATTTAAAACGTAAATTTTGAGCCGGTCGCTCGCTCAATGTAATTCGCCATATTTGCTTTATAGAGTCACGTGACCCACTATGTGTGACGTCACACTGCACTGATCAGTATCGGCGGCCAGCGATCGCTACCCTTTACTTTTAATTGCTGATAGAATATATGTGACATTTTCCTTCGAACCATAACAAAAAAAATCTTTTATTATCTATTACTCGTGAGCTTCTTTACCATTGATGGCTTTCACAGTTTTCACGACAAATTCCTTTCGATCCTACATATTTAGATTTTATTAGGGACCGATAAAATTGCAGCGCAATTTTCACCCGTTACTTATAAACAAATGAGACAAAGTGCGAAGATTAATTTCAATTTACGTCAAAAGTATTTGTGCAGTATTTGCAAGTAAAATCATTTATATATTACCGCTTCATATTGATTGTTCTTTTTTTAAGTTGTACCGAGTCAATTTTGAAACATGTGATGCAATACATTTACATGTGGTTATACCTAGTTTGTGTTTTCTATGCATGCTCAAAGTGCCCATAGAATGCACCAGATGCAATGTGAGATTTCAATTTTTTTCCAGTGGAATCCCCTAGCACAACTGTGCGTATATTTCATTTTTATCCAGGTACGCCTCTGCATTGAAAAACGTTTCATCAGAGTACAAAAACTTTGTCAGCAAAACTGATGTATTTTCTGAACATTTGTAGGGAAGCTGGAAACTTTCATTTGCTGAAATGTTTTTTTTACCAAGGTATACTTATGATGACTAAATAATATTTTTATGCAAACTTGATCATACATTATCAATGTAACTCAAAGGTTAGTGACAAATATTGTATATGAATAAACTTTATATCGGCCTATCTTTCATTAAATATATGGTTAGGTTTAATCACAGTGATAAATAAATTCATATGTAAATTACCTTGATCGTTCACATCCAAAAATGTTGCATAATTTAAATTGGGCACTCTGCATTTTGTTGTGTAATTATCAAATGCAATTGACCAGTGTGCAATATGCAATAATGTGTGACCAGTTAGATTGTTGACCGGAGATCGCCAATTAACAACAAATCATATCGCATCGTTTGTTGTGAAATATGCCCTTGGGCAATATCAAATCAAATTCCTTCAATGGTTACTTCTCCGCTAATTATTTACCATGGCAATGTTGTCAAAATGAGATATTGTTTGTGTTTTGATTTTATTGAAAGCAAAAATTAAAAAGGAAGATCTCAGCTTTCAGTGTTCCGCAACATGTCTTTTTCACATTTACTGTAAACATGACTTTTTGAAATGATTTTGAAAATAAATAAATGCAAGCTTTTTATAAAGACTAGAATCTAAATCTAAAAAAAACATAATAAAATACGTTTTGTGATAGTAGTTTCAACCTAACATTCTCGTATAATGATGTGTTTCGGCATGATTTAGTTAAATACGAGAAAAGTTGTGCACTTGCGAAAATCTATTTCAAGATAGGATAAGTGTGTAAGAAAAATATTCCTAATTTCAATATTAGAAACTTAAAGAAAATAATTAAAATACATAGGTCATTTCACAAAGGCCGAATTTAAAATGCATTTTCTGTCTTGTCATGCATGATATTTCACAGACCGTCACTAAACAATCATTTTCAAGATTTTTTTATAAGAAAAACCTAACATAAACATCGCTAAGACATTGAAATAAGTAAACATGTGTTCTATGAATTGGTTTGCCTCAAAACGGCCGACTTCCAGTTAGCAGGTGCGTGAAATACCTCAATGAACTTCCGTAATTTAGACAGCGCAGTGTTACGTCAAATCTGGTTACTTGGCACAGGCACAATAAGGCTTTAAAGTTATCAATGGCGGCGTCCGTAAACCAGATGGAAATCACACAATTTCAATGAAAAATTAAATAAATCATTAAAACGCAGCTGACCACATTCAAACGCATTTTCGGAAACGAAATAAAATGACAGGCTCGTTTGAATTTCGCTGTCGAGTTTTCTGACTTTCGGTACCCTTTAAAATTGACCACACCTTTCAGCAAGTTCACTTGTACTCAGGCGAGCGATATGGTGCAATCATGACCCTCTTGTGTTGTATGGAGCATAACTTGTGAAGTATGGAATGGAATTTTTTCAAACTGAGTAAAATATAGAGGACATAAAGTGGATTTGCGATATCTAAGAACTATAACTGTTACTTGGCAATTTTTTTAATTACCTTCCTTTATATTCTTTGGTTTTTCGAAGTGGTATATGGGAATTTATTATACCTACTAATGTTTATCTGAATTTTCTTTAGTATTTGTGCAGTAAAATACAACATCCCGTATCAAATTTTCCGTATTAGATAAATGTAGCCGTATCTTATCTGTTCACTGTGTGAGTTGTACACAAATATTCATGCCATATTACTACGCTAAAAGTTTAAAAATAGATCCACATTGCTGCAGTAAAAAACGGTTAGTTTAACTGTCGTCACATCTTTTTTAATGTCACGTTTGAAGACAAATGAATACAATGTCTTTTTCGCATTTAATAAACCAGAAAGATGATTTACATTTTGCATTTACTTTTTATTACTGTTTTTGTTTATACATGGAAGACAAAAGTGACGTCATTGACGTCATATAAAACGTAACACGAACCAGCGTGTCATGTTGATTTTAAGCCATTAATGAAACAAATTAACGTTTATATAAAAATTAACATGATATTCGGTAAAAAGTATATAATAAAAGGTATATTATTACAGCCAACTCAATAGATATGAAGCCGCAGATCAACCGACTGTTATAATATTCCGTATATATCACACGCCTAAAGTATTTAGGCAACGGTGATATTATGTTGAGGCGGGTAATATCTCCCCATATACCACGTCAAAAATCAATCCAAAACAATTTAAAGACCTTTCACTTTCTTCTGCACGTAAGCAGACCTTGAAATACCCTTACCATACCCAAGTGTCACTTCGTGACCTCTCTTTATAAAATGACACATCCCGCACGTATTCATATAATGGCATCCTTTGCGCGATCACACACACGTTTGGGGTGGGGTACAATGACGGGATATGTCAAGTGTACATTACTAGCATGTCCATTAATATGAATATCTATTTATTGGTCATTGACCAATCCCATGCCTAGTAATTTCTTGGAAGGATAATAAAAAATAATCTTACCTTGTACACAGCTAGTTACTGAATAGGATTTATATTTAAACTTCAAATATAATACTACATTTTTAATTATCTTTATTTATTAACTTTTATTGTTAAGGATATAATTGTAAGAGACAATACAAGGACAATCAGAGGAAGTGCAATCAACTGGTTTGGAACTCTGTATTACATTGCAATAAGGCCATTAATTTGTTTCACATTCTAGCATTCACATTTCTGAAGCAATCATATTCAAACTAGGATACAACATATATACTGAACACAAATGTGCAGTATTGGACCATCGTTGTCCTCTTGTTGCAATGTATCATTTCAGATATGTATAAATAAGGGAAGTGGTCATCATATTGTATAAAGGACACCTCCAGTGCCTTCAGCGCTTTGATAATACTATTTACGCGTTTAATCGCTCTCTCGTCGGCTTGCTGTATTGAAAACATAAGACAATAATTGATTTGATTGGTTGTATACATAGGGATCGCTTTTTCCGTCCGTCGGTCCGTCCATGCGTCACACAAACTTAGCGTTGGCTATAACTTTGCTATTTCTTAAGATTTCTTCATCTAACTTTCAAATTGCATTGGGTCGTGATGCCGCCAAAATTTTGCCCCTTTTTTGTACTTAGATTTTGTCACAAAATTATTGATAAGTCTGACAAAGCGTAAGAGGGCGACACTGTTCTACTGAACACCTATCTAGGTTTAATACGTAATCACTTCGTCTGCTTAAAATATTTTAAAAATAACCACAATGGACTATCTTTTCTACTACTTTTGCCGAACTCGTTAAAATTGATACCAGGAGGACACCGCACATTCTTTTGATTTAAACTTCTTTGCTGTACTAAAGCTAGATTTAAGCATTTTATATTGTTTTGCCTAGCCTGTTAATCAGGGTTGCGAACTATCTTTATTCACCACTTCACCGGTAGTATTGTATTCTAATCTTACTGAATAACTTAAAGTTTTAAAAAGGGTTAAACGATTTTAAAACATACCGTATTATGGTTTTTGTTAGAATGGTTAACAAAGGCTATGTCTGTCAAAGGTGTGTGCTCCGCGATGGCTAAAGTCTTTAAGTGTATTGAAAAAAACCATCTATAAAGAGATTGATCAGTTTGTTGAATTCGCAAAAGATACTTAGACATTCCATTTGTTGGACGTAAAACGTAGCCGAAATCACAGATACTTGGAGTATTAAAAATTACCCCCTGGTCAGCATAATTTTATCACAAGGGTACATATAAGGCCATACAGCAATCGTAAAAAATGTGTGTTTGACATCCAAACATATTGTAACATTTTACATTTTTAACTAAGACTTATAATATACAAGATATAAATCTTCACATTGTAAAAATAACGACTATGCCGCGGTTATCAACTTGTATTTTAGTCGTTTCGCAATAATATCACATGTTACTGGTGTTTTTCAATGCAGAAGATAATTATCTTCAAAATCATATGCATGATAACACCTCATCTTATCTGCTGTCAGTAAATTGCTTCCTTTAAGTCTACCGAAGGCAGGAAAACACACTTTCGTGTGTTTACCCGTTTTCGGGGCCTTTTGAATCCATACCGCAATGCGAGTAGGAACCAAACCCGCCGAGGTAAATGTGGCGTTCCTAAAAACTAAGTTATTAAGATTAATTTCCATTGATTTCATGCCAGTCTACTGGTAACTCGATTAAGTGTTTTGTTCTTGTAAACAGAAGACTTGAACGCCTGAAACACTTATAAAATTGTCTACAAATATACCTACCTAGATGCTGAAAATTGTGCTTTACATATTATAGAATATGATACACTGATATCCATTTTTCTGTTTCACAATGCAAAAAAAGGAGATAATCAAAATACATAAACGTAAGTGTTGTAAGAAAAAGTTTCATTTCAACATTAAATTGTATTGAGAAATAATCTTTATAACATTTTCTGTAAATATATGTATATTTTATGAAAAATCATAATATAGCAGAAGAGTTTTTATAGTTAATAATATTTTACTTTAAATGCAAGCATTACAAACACAATTACGCTCAGGGGTCTCATCCACGAAGAAAAAACTAATACATTGCCCTCATGGACGGACCTTTATAAAATCCAATTCAAATCAAATCAAAAGTTACGCTCAGTCAGGTCGTACCATATAAAATATATACACAATGTACCTTAAACAAGGATGGCGAACTATAGGCACATATAACAATAACAAATTACGCTCAGATCTCATCAACCACATAACTTGAACGACGGTGATGGACATTAAAACCATAATACAATACAAAAAAACTATTACGCTCGGTTATATGACACTAGTAGGTACCGAAGATAAACAAACTCAAACAGTCAGTTAGCATTGGAAACTTTTTGTCGTTGCTGTCCAACAGTACTGTATTATACATTTCATACATGTTATAAAGTAGATCTAAATAACATCTTCATACTGAGTTTTACTTAATTATTTTAACATTCTATAAGCTTTCGAAACTGACTAAGCAATGTTAGAAAAATGCCTGCATCTTTGTCTACCGCATCTACTTGAAGCTACCCGTTTATTATTAGTAGATCTAAACGATAACTAAATTTTAAGAAGATAAAGTTTGAGATTCTTTGCACGCTTAAATGCTACAACAGAGAGTGCGAATAGACATGCTGAACAGATTGTTCTGGCGCTAGTCATAATAGGTCCCAGTATTTGTTAAGAATATGGTCTATATGGGAAGGGTATGATAGTACTCAATAATAAATGGTATTCTATCATTGTCAGCTGAATTCTTATTATGGGATAATGCCACTTTCTGAAACAACTGAGACGGTTTTGTGAAATGTTGGTCTATATTTTTTTTTGGATAATTTCTTTCAGAAAATGTTATTTTAATTTGTTCAAGGATTTATCAAATGATCCATCATTATTTAATATTACTCGACATCTTTATGATTAAACAGTTTAGTTTTATGCCTATTGACAAGGTTTGCACCCTCGGGACAAGGTGTATGTTTGTTGAGACCTACTTTTGAAGTATTGTTTTAAATTCTTGTAACTAAAGCAAAATAAAATTTACTATTAAAATTATTCTGCCATATTATGTTTTCTGATTAAATATACATGTACATATATTTACAGAAGATGTTATAAAGAATTAGTTATTACTACAATTTAATGTTGCACTAGAGAATTTCTCTTAAAACGCTTACATTTATACATTTCTATTACCTCCCTTTATTTTTCAATTGTATTACCAGAAAGCTTGGACATTCAATATACTGTAGACCAGTAATTTTTTTGTTGTTTACTTTTTTTTTAAACCATTGCATCTTGTTATCCATTTTGTTTTTACTGTATTATGTAATTTGCCGCCGTACCTCACGTTCCGTTACGCGCTACGTTTAGCGGACGTCACTTTACCTGTTTATTAAAATATGAGATGTAATTTACTGCATCTGAAGAAAACGTACAAAAGTCGAAACATGTTGTGCAAATTGGCGTTGTGGTTACTTTTTAATTCTTAGTACAGTGAGTGTTAGGGTGATTATCTAGAACTTTATCTTTTTTCGCTGACAGAACAAGTTCCAGTTTATTTTACAGTCTCACTCAATTTTTCAGGAAGATACTGATTTTCATAAAATTGAAATTGGTTCCTACGTACCTTGCGCTGTACATACGAAGGCTGTGAAATGGGTAACCAGACGAAAAGCACGTTACGAAAGCGAGTGTGCTTGTGACCGGTAGACTTTTAGGAGGAAATTTACTGACAGCAGATAAGATGAGGTGTTGTCACGCATATGATTTTGAAAATAAATATCTTCTGCATCGAAAGACACCAGTAATATGTGATATTACTGCGAAACGACTACAATGCATGTCGATAACCTCGGCATAGTCTTGATTTTCACAATGTAAAGATTATATATTGTATATTATAAGGTTGTAAGGGGAAAATTCCAAATTTTACAACCTACATTATTTGGATAGCAACCATACATTTTGTACGATTGCTGTATGGCCTTAGATGTACCCTGGTGATAAAATTATGCTGACCAGGGGGTAATTTTCCATACTCCAAGTGTCTGTGGCCGAAATATAATGCGCGGCGCACTGACGTTTATTGTGGCCAACAAAGCGAGATGAACGAGGTTATAACAACGATTTATTTGGTTAACTTACTGGTTGGAATTTAATGATAAATGTTTTACAAAACGATAAATAGTCATTAAAAACTGAGATAAATTCATACTGATGTCGTTAAACTGATGTCTTGATAAAGAAAGTGTCGTGTGCACGTCACGGTTGATCAAGCCTCGTGCTAATTACCCTCACTACGTAATCGTTATTCTGAGGGTTTTACTATGGATTTATATAGGCAGGGTTCACTGCTGCAGAACTCTCATTTCCTAGTTACACAAAATGTATCACTTGCTGCAAGTTTTTTCCGTGACGACTTTGACTGACGGTAGGCGGTATATTATTCTATCTCAAAAAGGTAAGCAAATAAACATGAATAACTTTGACAAAGGAATGTTTTAATAACTTTATTACCATACTATACCCTGGTTTGAATATTTCAAAGTATATTTTATAAGAGTAATTCAATATATCACAAAATTAGGGATCACAATATAATGCCGCGTGTTGCAATATATCGCGTTCGAAAATCTTGCAATACTAATCCCTATTTCTGACCACTTCTAGACCGAATAGACTTATATTTAGGTCTAAAGTCAAGGTCAACCTTGGGTTTACAAAACAAAGCTGAGACCTAGGAAGTACAGTCTAGGTAAGGATTCTGATTATGACAATTGAATGACAGTTATGTATGTTGCGGTTAGAGGTCATGATGAACGTGAATAGACAAAAACTAGGAAATATTTTGGTATACAGTTGGGCTTTCGTGCAAACTTTGAAGAAAGGTTACTCATATTCAGAAGTTAACCTTTATTTAATTTCCTCTAAGTAGGTCTAGTTTATGGTCACAGTGATGGTTCATATAAAATCTATATGTAACTTAAATGTTTTGATTGCTATGATGATAAGATGTCTTTTTTATTTTACGGTCAAAATTAAAGGTCACTATTTGTTGGGTATTGACCGTAGTCAGTATCGCATTATATACAGATTAAAGTGCGGTCGGGTTTGACACAAGATCGGAGTGTCCTGGATTAAATCCTGGATTAAATTGCCTGAGGGTCAAGGGTAACAGTTTGATGGCCAGTCTGGTAGTTGTTTCAGCAGAGGTTTGAGCAATACGCTCAGGTGAGTGAGTTGGATCAGCAGCAATGCAAAGATCTGCTGTGTTTAAATTTGGCGGGTAAGGCAGGGATGTATATGTATTTGTTAATTGTCTCATCAAGCCAGCATTGGTTGAGTTCCACCAAGATAATCGATAAATTACAGCGTATGTTTGGGGCCAGTCCAGTGTTGACGACCTATCGTAAGCAGCCGCAGGTCAGATCACGGAAAAATGAAGGAGAGGCCAGCCAAAAGTGGGGCAGGGAAAGCTTTTTACCTATTCAATGGGGCTGCGGGTGCGCAACTTGAAACAGCCCTCACTCCCAGTATTCAAGAGACTGTTCCCCCGGGCCGCATTCACTTAAAGAGTTCTTTGACTTCTTGGATAGGAAGGTAGAGGAAATGTCACAGGGAGAGCTATCAAACACACCCCGATGTAAACACACCCCGGTGTATGAAAAGTGGGGATGGGGGGCAAATGTTTGCCACTCGTCCAGATCTTGATAAGTTCTTCATTGAGCTTGATGGGAAGATGCAGAAAATGCCAATTGGGCCGCCACCATACCCGTCCCAGAGTAATGAAGGTTGGGGACATTGGATGGGGACCGGGACCACACCTCCCCATTCTCCAAGTCTGTCTAAGGGGGATACTAGTACTACTGATTCGTTCAGTGCTCCTGGTAGGGGAAACTCTGATCAGGACAAATAATCTTTGGGGTCACTTTCAGACCTCATGATACAGGGGATGGGGGATACCCAATGAAATCCGGGAGGTGTTGACACCTCTCCGAGCTCGCCTGGTAGGGATAACGGTAACATAGATTCGTTAAGTACACAATGTGGGGGTAACCCAAGCAAGTCCCAAATGAAGGACCGTTTCAAATCAGATTGTTTTCCATGAGCAAAGTCGTCAATGTCGCTGGGGAGAAAAATGTATAGGCAGTTATAGGCACTTCAGCTGAAGTTACCTTAGCTCTGATAAGCTCTCGCACTCAATGCGGGGTTCACTGCCCAACTTACCCCAATGGATTGAGGACAACCCGGATAAAGCAGAAACAGTGGTAGGGAAAGTCTCTGAGGTAAGCATTGTCATTGCTAGGCTCGATCATGCAATTTTTAGTCTCCATTTTCGCGCTTAATTAAATTCTTCACAGTAGGCCAATGCATGCGGTCAGGTGGTGGGGTGGTAAGGCCGGTTTCCGGGTATTGGGGGAAAATGGTTTACGCACTAAACGTGTGTACTGTCTCAATAAAGGGCCTTGTACTGGGGTTTAATCTCTTCTACCAGTAAAGTGCTATTGTGGAAACAGGAAGGGAAATGCTGGATGTTGGCAACTGGGAGGTTTCCCTTTAAATGCTAGAGTGATCGAAGAACTCTCAGTTAGGGAAGGGTCAGTCAGAAAGACGTCCTCAACACCCCCCCCCCCATGCCTCAATGGCCTACTATGGACCTTCTCCAGTGAAAGACATGCCCACAGTATCTGCTATTCTTGAAGGCAAACTACCTTTGCCCGCTGCAGTAGACCCTCTGAACAATTTCAAAGTCCTCGAGATGGGAAAGGGGGTGGGCTTTGCCTCAGATTGGGCATGACTGAGAAAGGAGATTTCACCGGTAGGGGGTAATGGTCCCGACTCCTGTACATGTGGACCGAAGGTTAGGGATGAGTCCAGAGAACCCCCGAGTGTGTGTTACACATCAGAATATGCCCCCAAAGTATGACTCCCGCACAGCATCTTTGGGGGAGTACAATGGGATTGAAGTTGCCCTTTCAGCAAGGGTCGACCCAAAGCCTCTGTTTGAACTCGGACCATTCTCTGGTGATCTTCCGGAAGGCCTGTGGAAACTAGGCCTGAAGCAAGTTGGTTGAGGCATGGGGGTTAGCATAGATTCCTGTGCTCGCCAGAGGGTTCTTTTGGGGAGTTGCCTCTTCGTGCCAACCTGAATGTGACTCTCTCACTTTTAGTGAGAACGGTTGCCTTAGACTAGTTTCATGTGTGGTGGTTCGTAGGGCTTAATTATTTGAGCTTCGGAAGCTTTCATTACAAACCGGGGATCGGAGGGCTCGGATTGATCTCCGTCGGTTGGGTCCCTATGGGGGCATTCACAAGGGCTGGCCTCTTTTCTTAATTGACAGCTCGTATGGCTGGCCCTTTGAAGGTGAAGTGAACACACTTGTACCTCAATTGTTCACGTTGGCCACTAGAGTGTTGTCCAGGGCACTTGGTTTCAATCCTCCTGTGTTACTGGTCATAACAAATGAAAAGGGATGGGCCCTACTCGTTTTGGGGCCTGTTCAAGCAAAATAAGTACATTTAAGTAATCATATAAATCGTCCATGGGCCAGTGATGTGGCCTAGGAGCGGAATCGCTTATCTTACTTGATTGGTTAATTTGCCCTTGGGTCAGATTGATCAGCTGGGCGTGTTTTCCTGTAATTTGGTTAACTCTGCTTTTGGGCCAGAAATAGGGCACAGGGATGGACATGTTATTTCAGTACGTTTGATTCAGTTGCCCTTGGGCCAATGATGGAGCCTAGGAACATGTATATTCTCCTAAATTAGTTGATTTTGCCCTTTGGTCGTCAGAGAGAGAGAGGACCCAGGGACATTTACTCATGTAATTTAGTTTATTCAACCCTTGGGCTTAACAAAGGGCCCAGGGACATGGTTGTTAATTGAATGTGTTAACTCTGCCCTTGGACTGTAGTTTAAGCACTAGGGACAGAAGCTTTGTTTTCATTTAATAATTGCTGTATTTCCTATACCTTGAGTGTGAAACATCTACTATTACGCCCTTGATAATTATTGGCTTCGGTAAAAGTCTTGGCCTGTATGTAGGAAAACATTTGTGATTTTGGGTTATCGTTAGATTTTATTGCCCCCTGTTCTGCGGAGCCAGCTAACCAGAATACGTTTAGTTTTGTACTATAGGGAGTCACTCGCTCACACCTCGGGATCTCTGACGGGCACTGTTAATGTCCCCTTATCCAAGGGATACTGATCACCACTTGGACCCTCTCCTCCCCAAAATACCGTGGGATGCGTTCTTTAGAAAGGGGAGGAGTATAGTAATTTAGTGGTCCCTGGCCGTAACATCCGAGGACATGTATAATTAACACGGTCATGCAGCGCACGTCTGCAACGAGATTCAACCACACAGTATTGATATTCATTGACATATTAATATCATTATTATCGCATGTTGCTATTGTATATTGTATTTAAGAATTGTGCCAGTATAGAAGTACCCTGTGAATTTCTACAATAACTATGTTAACAGTGACATTTGCCTTGCAAAACAGTTTTGAACTTAGTCTGCGTCATTCCATACTTGTTTTAATTTCTCCTTTAAGTAGCTGAGAGCTCATCAAACCCACTTTGATTTGAGAAACACACAAATTCAGTTCCTTTAGCGCTTTTATGAATTCTTGGTAAGATTTGTATGAACACATACGTGTAAATAAAAGCTTTTACCGTGAGAAACACTACAATTATTTTGGTCTTTATGTTTTCGTAAAAATATGCCCCAGAATGCGTTAAAGAAACTCAAACTTTTTGTGGGCGCATACCACTAACCCCTTTCTATAAACTGAATTTGCCAAGCTACATCCCTGTTGCTTGCTGATCATCTGTGTCCATTGCGCCTGAAAGATTTGTTTCTTTTATGTCTTCAACATATTTTTGTTAAATAATTCAATTTGAGCTAGAGCCAACCGTTACTTACCTTTTCCTTGTTGTAAGCTGTAGTTCAGTATATCCTGACCTATGAATTTGCATATCGAAGGGTCAACGTGAAACTATTGTAAGTGTATATAGAAATAGAATCAGATATTGGAGTTCGATATATATGTTATAATTAGCCAGCTCGTGACTGGGTATTGCAATTGAGCAGCCTTTAAAGCAGAAAGTTTTACTTCAGAACGTAACATATACCTGCA
This sequence comes from Saxidomus purpurata, assembly GCA_022818135.1. NCBI lineage: Eukaryota > Metazoa > Mollusca > Bivalvia > Venerida > Veneridae > Saxidomus > Saxidomus purpurata. The sequence goes on from JAFMSR010000017.1 coordinate 18,867,915, forward strand.
ATACTCTTATATTGCTTTGTCATGGGATACACAATAGTATATATATAATTTTATACTATATTACTACATATACTTTTATTGCGCAATAGAAACTTATAATTTACAATGGCCGTATCATATATAGGTACTAAAGCAACTTTAATGCCGCAGATTATTATTAAGATGAACTGAAAAAAACTTAGGGATATTTAGTTCATGTTATATATTGGTAAAGAGCATCGGGTTCCTGCAATAAGCAACACTATACAGGTAGAAGTAACTAAGTGAGACCAAACAAATGTATCTACGACACAATAAAACCTCGTGACATAGAGGCATACTTTCTGACAATATTTCAAGTTGTGGTTATCGGCAGTAACCATGAATCTTTGTAGATTATTTTTTAAGCCAGTGTTTACAGATTTATCGGTGGGGATTTTACGGTTCGTAAAACATCGGAAGTGCGTTTATACTAAGGATGATTCAGAAAGTGTATCTGATATCACATACCGCATATTTTCCTTATCCATCTGTGTTTGTCTTTGCTTATGAAATGCAATTGTGGCATGTACTGATTGTGTTTATGCAAAAACTGCATTACATCAGTTATCATGACACATGTATTCAACAGTCTATATGGCATGTACCCCATTGCACCACAATTTAGAAAAAAGTTATGCTTGGTTAAACCAAAATAATAATATACAATATCGTATACCTGTCATAAATACTTAATCCTGATTGGCCGATAGTGCTCACGTGCCGGGTCCGCAAAAGTATGTGTAGACCTGGAAAATGATGTGTAGACCTGCACGGATTTTAAGACGTGATTTCTGTTATATTTCGCATGATTTTCAATACTCTTCATGGAGTATACGATATAATAATTGTAGACCAATGTTTCGGTCAATACATAGTTTTATGGACCTGTGAAAAATGATATATACCTCGGACTTCGTCCTCGGTCAATATCAATTTTAACAGGTCTGCAAAAAAACAAAAATAATATCAAACAGGGAATGCCATGTACCAAAAACGCAGCCTCCCCAAAACGAGCCCCACATCACCCAGAAGTGCACACCACACACACACACACACACACACACACACACACACACACACACACACACACACACACACACACACACACACACACACACACACACACACTATGCAAAACTATGTATTGATCTTAAAATTAGTCTATGATTGTATAATGTATATCAATAGAAAAAAACACATTTTAGTTCTAACGTTAACATACACGAGGTCACAATTATCGTCATTACTCAGAAATATTTCTCTTGTAAGATTTCACCTGTTGTTATTTCCAGCTTTGTTTCTACAGTGTAACCTCCACTAACGAAAGTAGTATAGTGTGAGCTGTATTCCCATCCGTGTTACCTGTTCCAAAATGTGAGAGGTCGACGACCGAAAGACGACCTACGCGGCCACCCATTATCTTTTATTTGTTAGCATTATTAGCGAATGTCTACTCATCATCCTTTGTATGATTGCAGCTTTAATGAAAAAATTTCTGAAAGAGACCTAATCTAAATGATAATATAAAGAACCTTGGATGATGACAGTTGTAATTTTAGATTCTTTAAGAAAGAATTCTATATATAAGATAATAAAATGGCAGCTTTTATTTATTTTTATTAAAGAAACCTAATTTAGATGGTAATATAAAGAGCCTTTGTAGATGACAGTTGTAATTTAAGGTTTTTTATAAAAGATTCTTAGTATATACATGTATGATAATAAAGCAATTAGTTTTAGACAGCAGAACGCCTCTGAAACACCCTCAGTCATGGTGATGAAACGCGAGAAAAAGTGACCAATGTGATTTGTTACCTCAACGCAGGGAAAAAAATGTCACCAATGTGATCCAACATATGAAGCGCGGGGAAAAAGCTAACCAAACAGATTCTGGTTACATGTTCATACGTAAAACGACTAGGCATTCATAAACAGTTCAGTTTTTGTCTTGAGACTAAACATAACGCATCAAAAAAAGTAAAACGAATTGAAAATTTACTTGGATCATAGACTGTTAGACCTAACAGGTAAGAGTTGTTTTTACATTATACTTTAGGTTTATGCACCATTTTCTTAACTCAGATTGTGACGAGATATACGTGTACACTTGTAAAACAATTAGGTTTACATAAACAATTTGAGTTTTTACTTCGGGACTGAGTCTGAAGTATTACTAAAGAAAACAGAATTACTAAATCGTATTTTAAAATCACAGTCTTATAAGCTCTGATTGGTTTTAACTATTTATTCAGAATTTATTTCTTAAACTTTTTTAACAAAATTTGTGTTCGACTTTTCAATACAAAACATGAACATAACTGACAACTGAATCTAGATACATGCTTAGAGATCTCTTCTTTCAATAATTTGTACTAAGTTTACACTTTTTGTACAATGTTTTAAATAACTTTGATGTATTTTATATTATACAGTTTAAAAATAATTTTGGGTTTAAATCGTAAAAGCAAATTTGTAATCTACGTTAAATCTATATAATACCCGTTTTGTTTAAAACGTCTCACAAAGTTTGCTAAACAGATTAAGTATTAAAGTATCCACACTTTTAAACCCCTTACGGTCAAAATTACTCGTAACCATGACAACCTTTTCACTTGAGACAAATTAAGTTTTACCTCTGCTACCTGAGGTTAACATCATCATTTTGATTCGTTTTTACTCATTTTGTTCATTTAGTTCTGAAATAGTTTTAACTAAATTTGTGATAAACAGTTCAACAGAACACAGAACTTATTTTTCAATTGAAACTGTGTATGTTTAAAATCGCCATCATAGATCTTTTTTATTTAAAGTTTGAATTGTAAAAGAAAAACACCCCGTGATATGAACATTATCGTTGAATATTTTTTTGAACACATAAGTCTCGCTCTAGTGTTTAAATTTTTATTTTACTAAGTTTGAAAATGTTGTACAATGGTTTTATGTAACTTTGATGTATTTTATATTAAACAGCTTAAACATTATTTTTGGTTGAAACCGTAAAAGCTTATCAAAATTGCGCGTTAAAATGTTGAAACTTAATACCACCCTTTTCATATTATGTCTTACAAAGTTTACCCAAACATTAAATGTCAATGTATCCATACTTTTAAACCACCCTTTTGATAAAATACCTCGTTACCATTAAAATTGTACCAATATCGTAGCAAGTGTAATTTTGACCTGCGTTCTCAACGGTAAATAAACAGCTACATACATGTATCTTATACATCGGAGGTATACTTTATATATGCATTCTTTTTTTTTTGTTCATAGAATGGTTGTTTTTTGTCGCTGGTGAGGAGCTGTATTTCAGGACGACAGCGAACTGAACAGACATTGTCGCGTTACTAGACATGATGGAATTGGGCCTTCCCTAAATGTAAGCCTTTATTTCAACTGTACGTATTTAATTATCAGTCTGTTTGTTATGGTCGATATCTAGCATTTCCTTTAGCAGTAGTTTAGATTATTAACCAGGTTTTCCGAAGGAAAAATCCTGGTTATTAGATTGGGGTATGTCGGCGGGCGGGCGGGTGGGCGGGTGGGCGTAAACAATTTCTTCTGTGCGCAACTCCTCCTACATTTCTCAACGGATTTCAACCAAACTTTCACAGAAGTATTGTCATGAAGTGCCCTGGCGCATATTGTCGGGGTTTTGTGATTCGGTCATTTTTGACAGAATTATGGCCCTTTGTTTTTTTTCACATGTAATTCTTCTGTGCGCAACTCCTCCTACATTTCTCAACGGATTTCAACCAAACTTTCACAGAAGTATTGTCATGAAGTGCCCTGGCGCATATATTCCGGGTTTTGTGATTTGGTCATTTTTGACAGAATTATGGCCCTTTGTTTTTTTTCACATGTAATTCTTCTGTGCGCAACTCCTTCTACACTTCTCAAGGGATTTCAACCAAACTTTCACAGAATTATTGTCACCAAGTGCCCTGGCGCATATTGTCGGGGTTTTGTGATTTGATCATTTTTGACAGAATTATGGGCCTTTGTTTTTTTCCACATAATGTAATATATATAGAGAAATACTCTTCTGTGTGCAACTGCTACATTTCTCAAGGGATTTCAACCAAACTTTCACAGAACTATAATTGTTAACTAAAGAATATTGAATATATAATGTTCTGCCCCTTGTCGTCCGTCCGTCCGTTAGCAATTTTGTGTCTCCTTATTTAAGTATATATAAAAGGGAGAATACTCTGTTATTATAAAAGGGAGAATACTCTGTTATTACTGTCTATTTTTAGAATAGATTACCAGTCCTGTATACTTTGGAGTATTCTGTTACAGTAAGATGACAAAATTTCTCATGAGACCAGCGGTTCAAACCCCACACAGAGCAAGTTTTTTTTTTTTTTTTCTCTTTTTTTTCCTTTTTTTTTAAGATAATTTTTGCCTGAATTATGGCCCTTTGCTTTTTTTCCACATATGTTATATATAGAAGAATACATTTGCGCTCGGCCAGCAGACTGGAAAATGAAAACCTGGTTTTGTGACAATTTCCTGTCACTTGTTTCTTTTTGTGTTTCAGACAAACACCATTCACCCTCGCGGAGAAAGATTGTCGAGTCAAGATTTGTTTTTTTAGGTAAGATCTGATGTCCTAAATTTATTTGGCTCCTGGACAGCAAACACATTTAAATAGCGGAGCACGTGAACAAAACGTCAAAATGTTTAAAGTGCGGAAAATCCTTAAAATATGTTGCTCACAAGTCGCATCACGAAAAAATCATGCTCGGACATAAAAGATCAAATCTGTCGTACATGTGACAACCGATGTTCAACCGCTCACAGGCTCAAAATGCACGAGCAATGGCAAAATCAGCAGCCTAAGACCTTCGTCAAACAAAAACAAATATCGCGTGAATCCATCAACCCTTGACAAGAGGCTAAGCGTCTCCGACATACAGCAATTCCTGGACAACAGTTTCGTTGCCGTCGTTGTTCGGAGCGTTGTGACAACCGACGGGAATAATACTAACACTGAATGCGACAGCATTACCAGGTCGGCGGAGCTCTGCAGCGGCCTCCGTGGGACGGACACCATGCTCCGTGGAATAGAGAGGGCAATAATGACCGATTGCGTGACGTCCACGAGGCGAATGCGGCGTTGATCTTAGAGCCCCATCGAAGAGGTCCTGTTTGGTCTGTGTATAATTTTCAGCTTGATAATAACGTTAATGTAGATCTGTTAATGTGCTACGCCCGATACATTTACCGTCAACAACAGGGGGCCTTTCGATTAAATCTCGTGTTTGGTGTGATTCTTCAACACAGAGTGACGACTGAATACCGTTACTTTGTGCCGTACAATAATAATGGCATTTTCGAAAGACCCCCATACGTGTTCAGACGCACCGACTTATCTCGTCTTCGTCTCCATTTGCGACACAGGGATATCACGACGGATATGATGCGCAATCGTCCAGACATCAAGTAGATTCCCATCTTGGTGACCAACGTGCATTTTACGGTATACAGTACAGTCTATCCCCTGGGTAACGGCGATCTTCCGGATTACCTCCTGAAAAAGGATAGCATCTACCCTTTGGTCAAAAGTCGATACACCGGAAAACCGTACAAGGACCAGATGTGCGCGTTTCGGTGTCTAACTTTACACAGAGGTCACACGATTCGCTGCATTAAAGGTCCTGCTAAAGAATTTTACCATAAATAAATAATTAACTCGCACAACAGTTTCAACAGATTGACTTTCGAAGATTTTCCCACTTTCGGAAATGTGTTCAGCGTCAATCTCGAAGTGTATAGCCTACAAAAAGATGGCTTCGCTGAGTCCGTGTATCAATCCCGTGAGGAGCAAGACATTAGCATATTTTTCAACACGAAAATCAACTGTCGTACATTCGAGATTTCAACCTGTACGCGCAAAAATACCGTTGTAGAACATGCGACCGTCACTTTGATAAAATATTTAATCTCAACGACTTCGAGGCCATTTTACAGAATGTGAATGATCGACGTACCGAGTTTTTACAGTGGACACAAAAACACATTCCCATCAGTTTGTCCATTTATAGTAACCTCGAGTGTTATCAGGAGCCCCTGTGCATCGTGGAACCAGATCAAGACTGTCTGGTACAGAAATTGATAGAAGAAAAGTGGGGGTGGGAGATTAATACAGAATAACCAGAAGAAGAAATACAAGACAAAAACCTACAGATAGAAGAACAACAAAAAGAAGAAGCGGAAGAGGAAGAAGAAGAGTATAAGCTATCCTATCCGTTGAAAACGCTGTACGGCTATATCCAATGATACATGTCCAAGCTGCCTGTGATCGGTTTCAATTCAGCCAAGAATGATTTGGATATAGTGAAACGGAGCATGGCAAATTCACTGGACATTCACGAAACGGGACTACAAGGATCGTTTGTGATGAAAAAAAACAAAAAAACAACTCCTACGCCTGCATCGCCACCAACGATCTGAAATTGTGGAACATGTCTCAATTTCTCGCCGCGGGGTCCTATTACGCCGGCTTTCTGAAAGCCTACCACGCGGTAGCAAAGATAAGCTTCTTCCCTTACGACCTGTTCGATGACGTCAGTAAATTAGATGTGAACAGTGTGCCTCTTCACGAGGAATTTTACAGTACTCTCAAGGGTGCCAACATCAGCAGAAAGGAATACGAGCAATGTCAGAAGGTTTGAAGCAACAGCCACATGAGTACGTTCAAAGACTTTCTGGTGCTGTATAACAATTTAGACGTGGGTCAATTTCTAGAGGCCGTGCAGCGCTTTCAGACTTTTATTTCGGAAAAGGAATAGACATGTTTAAGTCGGCTAAATCAGTGCTTGGGATTGCCAGACAGCTGCTGCTCAGACCGCGCCGAAACGACAAACAGACTCCGGGGTTTTTAAGCTAGATTATCAAGGCGACGAAATGACCGGACTGTGTTGCAAAACGTATGTCGTGGGTAAACAAAAGATCATCTACCCTTCTTTGACCGAAATCAACTGACCACTCGTCGAGACGCTGTCGGAAAGTAAAGAAAAAACGTTGTCTTTACAAATCGAAGATAAAGAACGAATTCAAGTTTAGTTCCAAGGGGATCAGCAAGAGAGCTTTAAAAGCCCCTATGTCCATGTATAGACGCGTGTTAAAAACAGGCAGAACAGAAAGTGGGAAGAACCGCGGGTTTTGAGTCAAAGATAAAGTGAATCTAACATGTTCATGAGTTGTGGATAAGGAAATCCCACCCGAGGGTTGAGATACGTCCAAAAACGAGGCTCTGCCGAGTGAGATAAGCGATGTGAGATAAGTTTATCTCACATGGGTAAATGCGCGGAAATATGTACCTCAAAGGTGAGAAAATACCATCTATACTTACGATCAATATAGAAAAGGTTTCTCGTATTTTACTGCAAAAGAAATGTATTGAACGACGGGACTCATACGGAGCCTCTCGATATCACACTGTGCCCCGTGCCCAAACCAGAAGTGGACGACCAAGAACTGATTGACATTTTAGTGGAGCTGATGCAGGAGCACGAATAATATCTATAAATTAAATATATAATCGTTTGCGAAGCTTTTATTGACATTTCAATCATGTATCCTTTTCCGGAGTGACGTCTATTGCCATCTCTGGAGCCACACAGAGCGGGAAAACCAGCTCGTTGTTTCATCTATTATGTCACAAAGACGAAATGTTTGACAGTCCCCCGGACAAAGTGCTGTACTGCTACGGTATGTATCAACCGTTATCAGAGAGAATGGAAAAAGATCTTTTCTTTGTTCAGATTTGTTCCGGCTTGCCGAGCGAAAAGGCACAGAACGATCTTTCCGACGAAAACGTTTGCAATCTAGTGGTACTGGACGATCTCAAGGACTATGTGACTGTCATTCAGCGAGATGGAAAATTTGTTCGTGAATGGCGCTCACCACCGTCACTTACACTTGCTCTATTTGAATCAGAATCTATACAGTAAAGGAAACACAGCCGCACGATCAACTTAAACACGCAAGAGTTATAAGATACTGGATATAAGCGGCATACTGCTAAGGCGGTGTTTCTTTACATGTAAATAAAACCAGTTTAATCTGATAAAATCTGACAATGTATCAGTGATAAATTTAAAGTGAATGGACTAAATTTTGTGCATACAAATTTTATTATATACAGGAGGTACGATTTTCTTGAAAATCACTGAGAATTTCACCTGATCTATTTCTGATGATAATTCGGATGGTGTCGATAATTCGGATAGTGGGCCGGATAATGGGTCGAATCAGGAGACATTATTGTTATACATTCAGAGACTGAGGTTTTTGCTATCAGAAAGCAAGGTCAACCACAGCAGTGGCTCGAACATGTTGAACTTTACATGGCGATTGATAATACAATTCCTGCTTCCCATATCACGATTCTACAAAGGACTACACTAACAGAGAAAGGTGTTGAAATCCGTTTGCTATTTCGTGAGAAATTGCGTGTCAATGACAAGTTAACAAATTGTGAAACGGGAGATAGATTGCTGTCTGTGACATCATCTTCCCTTAAAGAGCCTCTGCCCCAATTCAAGAACTTTGGGATAAACTCAGCGCGGGTTAGTCATGCAGGTCAGTCGAAGCAAGGCGACAAGGGAGTTAGGCCAAAGAAATGTTCTAAATGTTTGTCCGACGATCATGTGTCCCAATTTTGGCCTAATCAGCAATTTTGTTGTCATAGCAACCATTCTGCTGTTTTTTTTACAAAGTTTAGCTTTCAGCTATGGATGGTTTAATAAGTGTTCTTAACTGTCCCATAGATAGAATGCATTATTTTAATAAAAAACATAGGTTTTCTTGGAAATAATATGAATATAGCTCACCTGTAGATGACCGATAATATATGAAAAATTGGATTTTTCAGTAAAACTGATGATCAATAATATTTTTGTTTATAAAGTGCCCACTGATTTTATTCTATCATGTAACTGAGCAATGATTGTTCTTTCAGGAAATGTGTATCATTATACCCATCACCGCTGCGTTTTCCTGTTATTTTGATTTGAAGTTGGTCTGTATTTCCATTTTTCAGCAAAAATGAAAATCTGCATTTTGACCTATATTTTAGCCGAGAATAGAGAGCTTAACAGTTACCACTGTTAATAAACTTATGGTCTATATTTATCTATAACTAACAACATGTCTTTCTTTCTACAAACATTAAAACAAAACAGATATTTCTTGTTTTCCTATATTTGAATTACAAAATTGGCATTTTTTAGGAAAATTTACTCTCAATTTTGGCTATTTTTGGCCAAAATCTTCTATCCACGTTACCATGGCAACCAAAATTGTTTGGAATTAAAAATGCCCAATTACAGTATCAGTGCATGGAACCTTTCAAGTTTTGAAAGTTTCTTGAAAATCTGAGACCATGCGTGCCAGACCCCTTCTTTATTTTGTTGGTGCTTACAGAGAATTGCTCTTAAATTAAAGCTAACATTTTATTCTGATCGATGATTGTCCGTCGTCCGTCGTCCGTCGTCCGTCAACATTTGATTCAAATGACATCTCCTCTGAAACCTCTAGGCCAATGTTGATAAAACTATGCAGGAATGTTCCTTGCATGAAGCTCTACCAAAATTGTTCAAAGAATTCCATTCCATGCAGAACTCTGGTTGCTATGGCAGCAAATAGGAAAAACTTTAAAAATCTTCTTCTCTGAAACCACAAGGCCTAGAGCTTAGATATTTGGCATGTAGCATTGTCTAGTGGACCTCTACCAAGATTGTTCAAATTATGACCCCCGGGTCAAAATTGTACCCGCGCGGGTGGGCCCTTAGTTTTTGCATAGGAATATATAGGGAAAACTTTAAAAATCTTCTTCTTTGAAACCACAAGGCCTAGAGCTAAGATATTTAGCATGTAGCATTGTCTAGTAGACCTCTACCAAGATTGTTCAAATTATGACCCCCGAGTCAAAATTGACCCCGCACCGGGGGTCACTTAGTTTTGCATTGGAATATATAGGAAAAACTTAAAAAATCTTCTTCTCTGAAACCACAAGGCCTAGAGCTTAGATATTTGGCATGTAGCATTGGCTAGTAGACTTCTACCAATATTGTTCAAATTATGACCCCCGGATCAAAATTGACCCCGCACCGGGGGTCACTTAGTTTTGCATAGGAATATATTGTAAAAACTTTAAAAATCTTCTTCTCTGAAACCACAAGGCCTAGAGCTTAGATATTTGGCATGTAGCATTGCCTAGTAGACCTCTTTAAAGTTTGTTCAAATTATGCCCCTGGGGTCAAAATTGACCTTGCCCGGGGGGGATCATTTTTGTTACAAAGGCGTATATAGGAAAACTTATTTGGTATATAACATTATCTAGTGATCTTCCACCAGGCAAGTGGACTTGTACCAAGGTGAGCGATATAGGGCCATCTTGGCCCTCTTGTTATCATATATATTAGAATTCTTTCAGAACAAAAAATTTAAAGCAGCCATCACACAAAGGATGATGGGTAGGCATTCGCTAATAATGTTGACAGATTAAAGATAATGGGTGGACGTATAGGTCGTCTTTCGGTCATGGACCTCTGTCATCTTTGAACACGAACACGAAATGGTGCTAATACAGCTCACCTTATACTACTTACGGACACTTCCCACTAACATCCACCATTTTACAACATCCAATTTGAATTCCTCTCGTTGGGATTTCTCTGTATCACCTCCCAAAACAGCCACCTCAAAACTCCCGCCAATGGACACTATTTTTCATCCCGAATTGACTGAAAACCTCTCAAACGGATAAGGAACACGCTAAATTTGACCGGGAAAGCTTTTTTAGAAAGCAATTTTCGGAAAATCCCCAATGTCTGATATTTTGTCCATTCCTTTGTCTGAATTTAACATCAAGATTTAATGAAACAATCCTGTCATACTCTAACTTTAATATAAAAGCTTTTTAACAATGTTAAGTACCAAATCATAAACCCGCAAAAACAAACCAAAAAACACCTCGTCATTAATCAAATTCACGGCAAGTAACTAATCATTTGCAGTACCCGTACATGATTTATATCGCGCAAGGACGAGTCTTGGTAAAAGAACAAATTTAAATTAGCTTTCATATTTAATGTCCATAGTTATATCTATTCCAGAAACCGTCTGATAAAATATATATTGAATAAGGGTACTGTAGCTAGTAAACGCATGTTTACTGGCCACCAAGTCCGATACTGGGAGGCGGAGGAGGGAGTCACTCGAGTGAATTTTGTCACCCCTCCCCGATTAAAAAAGCCTAGTTTCAGCCATGTTACCGACATGATATCTGACAGAAATTTATCATTTTGAATTAAAGATGTTTAAAATTGTAAAGCTTGTTTCACATTTACGGTGTCATGAATATGAAAATATGAGAATTCTTTTCAAACTATATCCTGCAACGCTCACCCTGATGTATGTGGATTGGAAAGGAATGGACTTCTGCTGAATTCTTCTTCTATGCGTAGGTCTGATTGTAAGATGCTGTATTTGAGTGTACTTGGTGTTGATTAATCTCATTTTACATTGAAACGGACAGTCATCCCGAAAAGTGCCTGTCTGCCTGACATGTCAGGCAAAATTCTAGCCGGAAGGGGAGAGACGGATAACGTGTACATGTCGCCATGCATTCCATCGACTATTACGTAAACCAATTTCAGTTCACGTTATCTTACATGAACGTATGCTAAAATGTAAAGTGTGTGTTTGATATAGCGTCACCCCTACTTTAAGGACCAACCATTTCTGCCTTATGAGACACCTTCTCTGAGTACATTAACCTCCCTATTTCTATTCTTTAATACCAGGCACCAGTCAGGTAGGCATATGGTAGCCATTTTTCAACGAGCTGGCGGTTCAGCAGCCGGCCATATCAGAACGGACCCCTGCTGGGATTCGAACCTTCGACCTACCCCCTCCAAAGGGGATGCTTAAACCACTAGACCAAAGGAGACGGTGTGTATGCATTTGGGAACTAGTCGGGGAGGGATTGGTCAGAGAAACAGACCCTTTCATTCTATGACGTTGAAATTGCAAATCGATCAGAAAATGTTCATTCATGTATAGCTATTTTATTGTTTATTCATGTTTTGAACAGGAAAACGTAAAACTGCATAGTTATCTGCCGTCATATATAAATAATCGTTTGATGAAAAGTTGATTTAAATTGTTTCTGAGTAAAAGGCGCTTGTTGGTAAACAGAGAAGTTACTTTTATCAACCCGATAGTTTTTGTGTCAAAATTATACGGCATATTCAGTGTCGATATATAACAACAAAACTGCTTATAATTTGCATTAGTTCATTAAAATTGTAAAAATACTGCAATGTTCAGCCATATCTCTTTCTTTGTAATCAACACGCGGTTTGATAACCCGTTTTTTGGTCAATTGGTGGACACTATTTATCCCCGGGAACTCCAGTTAATTAAAACTAACAATTTGGATACTGGTGCTTCATTTTTAGATTTACATCTCTCTATTTATAACAATATTATACATACCAAAATTTATGACAAGAGGGATGATTTTAATTTTAGTATTGTAAATTTCCCCCATTTGGATGGGGATGTACCTCATGCTACATCTTATGGGGTATACATTTCTCAGTTAATTCGGTTTGCCAGAGCGTGTAGTTATGTTGAGGATTTCAATGAACGTAATCAATATATTACAAATAAACTTCTTCAACAGGGCTACCGTTATTACAAATTGCGTAAATATTTTGCTAAATTTTACTATCGTAATTCTGATTTGGTTTTGAAATTCAATAGTAATCTAAAGACTCTTCTGCGAGAAGGTATTTCAAAACCCGATTTTTATGGGGATGTGGTTTACAAACTTCGTAAGATTTTGGGTCATGGCAATTTTCCAACTGTATTTGCTAAAATTATAAAACGTTTTGTTAAAAGAGGTTATGACCCAACTGTTTTGCGACACACCGCATGTTTGGTGTTCAACCCGTTTACAGTTGGACGCTATGCTTCCCTCTTTGATTGTGTCTGACGGAAGAGGGGGAGGACTCTGTGATGGGCAGTTTTTAAATCCCACTGGGACGAAACTGTTTTGATTTCTGTCCTCTGGCCTGTTTCGTCGGGCCCTTAAGGGTGTTTCTCTTGGTGCTCTGCCTTCTGCAAAGGCATTGAGTACATACGTTTTTTGGTTCTCAAGGTTTGCTTTTTATATATTTATACACGAGTATTTTTGTGTTTTACATACCATGCCTTTTGTTTCCATTGCGTGTGTTAGAGATTCACCTAGCAGGGATTACTTTTATTTACACTGTCCTGTGACTTTGGAACATGGTGGGGGTAAGAGTGAGGTTGGGTGCGCACCATAAACCGGTTTAAGCTCCCCAGTGGTGTTTTTGCCACTGACCGTTCCAAGGCGGTGCCCCACTGTGTTCCTTTAATTGTTCGTTTTGTCCTCGTGTGTTTGCTTTGTATGCTAGTGTGTGTTGGTAGTGTATATGTGTGTGTGTACATGATTGTGTGTACGTGTGTGTGTGCGTGTGTGGGTGTGTGTGTGTGTGTTGGTGGTGTGCACTTCTGGGTGCTGTGGGGTTCGTTTTGGGGAGGCTGTGTTTTTGGTACGTGGCATTCCCTGTTTGATATTTTTTTTTTTTTTTTTTTTTTGAGCAACCAGAAAGAAAGCCCGGCAATGGCGGTCAATTTTTAGGACATCCTTAGTATCATATAAAGACGTTGCACGCGATATTATAATGTAAAAGCTGATGTCGCTTACTTTGAGTTCATACACGAGAACGACGTTACTGCGCCGCCATCTTGGATCCAGCAACTTCAGGTCAGTAACATTACAGCCTATGGGGAAAATCACACAAATTTAAATTATGAATAAAAAATTCTGAAGTTAATCAAAACAATTAAAAAGGTGTCTAGAGATATACATTTTCTCATGCTTATGTATTTTCTATTGATGACCCGTGCAAATTCGAAATTCAATTGAGTGTACCGATTGAGTGGGACAGACTTTAGTAAGAGTTTATAAAAAAGAAGGTCCATTACTCATTACATAATCAACCTAGAGCACTAGGCTGGCAACATACACAATAAGACTTGTATAAATCTCCTTTTAGCCAAAACAGAGTGTTCTGCATTTCTGTGTGTTGAATAACAAGTCTAAGTTCCTCCATTTACAGAATGTATCAACATCAACTTGTAATATTTTTGTATCAGTTTGGTGTTTAAACATGTAACTCTATAAAGTTTTGTATCATCACTGAAAAGTCTACAATACTTTGCACTTCATGTGGTAACTCGTTATTCATTAATATACAATACAAAGAGAAGTGGGCCCAAAATATTACTCTTGGGTACACCAGATATAATATTAATCTATACTCAGCCAAACTAGAAACGTCCCTGTTTTATAGCCGGTGAAGCTTTGTCTGTGTAGTTGCTACATGTTCAATGTACATGTATTTTAAACCCTGGCGATGTTCAGAATACGATCGTGTACAGTTTACCCGATACGCACGGTTTACATATCGGCCAGTAACCGGAACGGTCATTTGCACGTTTTGCACGTGCACGCTATACATGTCATCCATATGTTGATTCAGTTCATGTCGTACCATTCATGCGATAGGGGCTATTCTGAAAATTTTTTTGTTTTTCTTTAATTTTTCACTGTTTTCGATATGCTACGGCTTTCCGAAAACGAGCGAAATCAGGCAAATGGGATGCTTACGGGTGGGATGTCCGCCAGGGTAATCGCGCGTCGGTTCGGGTGCTGTCGGAAGACGATTGATCGTCTTGCAGCCCGGTACCAGCAGACTGGGGCTGTTCACGACCGGCAGCGAGTAGGCCTCGTGTAACGACGGCTAGAGCCGATCGTTTCAATACGTTGACGCACTTACGTCAACATCAATTGGCAGGCACAGTCACTGCTAGGCAATACGGTGTCTCAGGGCAGACCATTCGCAACCGGTAACGCCCAACCAATCAGGGCACGCCGCCCGTACACTGATCAGATAATGACCAAACGTCACCGTGCTGCCAGGCTGTTATGGGCGCGACGTCATCTGAACTGGAGAAGGGCTGATTGGAACCGAGTTTTGTTCACCGATGAATCTCGATTCACAGTTAGTCATGCTGACGGAAGATTACGGGTATACAGGCGTAAAAATGAAAGATTCGCCGATTGTTGCATTGTTGAGAAGAACAGGTTTTGGGGAAGGAGCGTAATGGTCTGGGGTGGGATCATGGGAAACCGGAAGACAGATTTGGTTGTTGTACAGGGCAACATTAATGCACAGCGTTATGTTGCAGACGTGCTAAATTCATACGCCTTACCATTTATTCGTCAGCATGGTCCTGGTGTAACATTGATGCAGGACAATGCCCGCCCTCATGTAGCCAGGGTCACCACTCAATTCTTGCAGCAAAACAATGTCAACGTCATGCCATGTCCCGCGGTTTCCCCGCATCTCAACCCTATTGAGCACATATGGGATCAGCTGGGCCGCAAAGCACGAGCTAACCATCAGATTGACAATGTTCGCGATCTTACACGGGCGTAACAACAGGAATAGAGGAATTTGCCCAACGCACTGGTATTGCGTTACGTTACGTCGATGCGGCGTAGGATCATTGCATGCATTCATGCAAATGGTGGCCACACTCGGTACTAACGAGATTTACTGGATGTGCCACATTTCTTATTGAAATTCCATCTCTAAACATTCAATAACACCTTTCTGAGTTTTTGTGATTTTTGATTTTGACCCCTACCTCTCTTGACCGGTTATCTCTCGAAAAGTTAACAAGATAGCCAGATGCAATTAATTGGTTTTGATACAGAAATGAATGAACTTGTTTTTCTATTTTGATTCATAAAGTAACCCGTTTGGTTTTCGATAAATCTTTCCGGAAATATGGAGGGACGTTTCTATTTTTGCTGAGTATAGTTTTATTCATTTCCATTTATTACCACTTACTGTTTCCTATTTCCGAGAAAGCTACCAATCCACGAAGCCAAGTTAAAAGTATAAATGCATTTAGCTTTAGAGAAAAACTCTGAATCAAGATGTTGACTGTAATTTTAAAGGTCCGTAATTCAATTATAGCTCTCTGTGAAGAACTATAGCGCCATACTGATATGCGTAAGCAGTGGATACTATACTGAAAGGATAAAGAAACGCAGGGTAACAACATATGCAACAATATTTTTAATGCTTGGCCTAAAATTATGAAAACCGGTCAGAATACTATTTTGGTCACTTGTCACTCAAACCGGTGCCAAAGTCACTCAACCATATATTGCACCATGCCACATAGAGAAAGTGATAAAAAGCAGAATAATAATGTCAAGTTTGTCAAAACATCTTGTCATACCACTTGATAATCTTGAGATAAAAACATCGCTTTCCGCTATTTACATTGAATTTGAAGCTCTTGCAAACATGATACGGCTGACAAAAGTTCAGAGGGGTCAGACTATTGCATTGCTAATGCAAGGTCAGAGGCAACGATAGGTTGCTATCCAGCAGTTCTGTGTGAATTTTTCCACCATAGAATGTCTTTTCCGTCATTTGAGAGAAACTGCAAGGTTTCCAACCGACCTCGATCGGGACGAGTCAGTCGATTTCACTTTGCGATATTTGGGGGTACCGTGAAATGTGCTTCAATTACCAAAGAATTATTGGTCAAAATCTAATGAAAGTTTGGTAATTTGTTGATTAAAGATGGTTTTTTTATACTCATATAAAATATTGAATATATTATCAAACACATCACTTTAAATCCCCTTTGTTTACCCTGCGTTTCTTAATCCTTTCAGTATATACATTGTATACTATTAGGGGAGTTAGTAAATATCCGGTGACTAAGTTGTAAACAAAGTGGTCAGGTGGTTATGTACGATTAAATCACTGGGTTGTGTTGTTATCATCTACGCCTCTTCACTCTAGATATAATCTTACAAAGATTCTTGTAATAGAAATACTGTAATAAACAAGAACTTGAACGGGACATAGATCAAAATTAAAATATCCGGGACGGGAACTATTCAGAGAAATCATAAGATTCAGTTTAATGTACGGTAGGCATTTAACGTAACATTGTCAATGTCAACTTTAATTGTACTGTAGGTTCTATATTAACATCGATGCTAACATTTTAGTGTAAACAAAAACATAAACGTCGTTGATTGTATCCTGACAAAAACACGCCTCGCTGATTGAAGAAACAGCAAAAACCGTGACAAAAAAAACGCATTGGGAATCTTGTGATTGACTGCATGTTTTTGACACGCCTATTACTCGGATACTTTTTCCATATTTGGAGCTAAAAAGCGAGAAACATGGCCGCGTTTACCCGGTGTTTTCAAAGCGGTAACAACCATTATTAAAACGGTACAAAAACGTGAGCGCCACTGTAAAAAACAATATGTTTTATAAAACTGGTGATGTGGCAAGATATGACAAAATGAACTATAAGTCACAGCGACACATGTGCTCTGCACGTCTATAGATATTTGTCTATAATTATGAAAACTTGTTGTAATATTTGATAATTCTTATCATTTTCTAAGAGGAAGCTTAAATATTTGTTGTGTATTCCTTTTTTTCATGTAAGACTTTTGTTGCAAAAAACAGAACAGAATGCATTGCTAATTACCGTTACTCTAAAATGTCTAGGTTTGTACATGTTCAATATGATCTGTTCTGTCGTATGTGACAACTGGCAGCATGATTGCTCTACATTCTTCAACTGCGGACTTGCTTTATCTGGTATTTACTGCCAATAAAAACTTAAGTGGATAGTAATATTAAAGTTCCCCTAAGTTGGTCTTAGCCTTTGGAGGCTAAATTACCTAATAAGAGATAATTGAATACATTATTTGCTCGCCGACACTACAATGAAAGTCACGTGGTTTCCCATAATATGATATAATTTTTCGATGGCACAATTAGTAACAATTTAATTATCTTACTTAAACTTTTACTAATGGGAAACTTTGTCCGTTTTTGTTGATATTTTTTATCGTTTGATATGCAATAATATCAAATATCGTATTTTAAGAGGTACATGTTAAACTCTTTAAGGTCCACAATGACATGTAGCTCTTATTTACCAAGAAAGGTGTCTTACCGGGGGAAGTGAACTTAATTTGTACCAAAACATTCATAACTTACTTTTTAAAATGGTGTACGTGTTAGAAATATAGAACAGTATTTTTCGGAATGATATTGCAAAAAAAAAGGCTTCCTTGCAACTCTGTGTCGTGGAAAAGCGACTTGAATACAAAAAAGATCAAGATGTCAACGTTGTTTTAGAGTGAATAGAACATGGATCTATCATTATCCTATCAGTATATTTATTTTACAATATCAGCCAATTCAAAAATATCCTGGAACTTTAAGCACATGTCTAATCACATAAAAGATTAATCTATTTTATGTCATATCGGATGCTTCAGGTTTGTGTCCTACATAAGTAATTGGCTGTCATTAATGTGCCAAAATGTTTCAGTAAAACAGTCAGTCTTCTTTCGGGGCAATACATATCTATTAGTAAATGGTTAACATGTTGTTGAAAAAATGATGCAGACTGTGGCGATTCTATGCCAAATTATTTTTCAGCACTAATGTTTTCAAATTGTTTCACTATCAATTCATACTGGTTCACATATCAACATTTAGTACATGTAACAGATATTTCGTCTTTCGCTTTAGCTGTCCAAAGTCCGAACATTTCTAGTGCCTTCGGCACTTTGATTTACTACAGCAAGGGTTTGTATAACATAAATACTTACAATACAATTGCGGTGTCAATAAATTTAAGACATTTAGTATCCTAAACTACACGCAACAGCACTGGTTCTGTTTACCCCGACTGTAAGGACTTTGAAGATGAAGCATACCTTTGCAAAGAAAACAAATACAGGCAATACGATTCAAGAACATAATCGATATGAATTAATGCCTAAAATTGTGTTGTTTTAACTTATTATATTTCTACCTGACAAAAATAGAAATAAAATGTTTGGGGATCTTTAACTCCTATGGTGGGTTCAAAATACGTCTGCACTGTTAACGATCTCTAAGCATATCATACATATACAAATACTAATCTAATTCAACATATACTTGACCCACTGCAACCCTTCTGACCTATTATAGCTGGTCAAATTATATCATTGAAATGAGTTTTAAGTTCAGACTTACACTAAACAAAACTTCTAACGCGCCACCTGCTCTTTTCCTTCTTTATTTAATTATCGAGAGTCCCCATTTATGTCCTCTTATTTGCTTGAAAGGCATCATATCTTGCAATTATGAAGACATTGGGTAGATACTTCTGTCAAATGAAATTTCAAAATGATTGAGTGGTACAAAATTCATATGGAAGAGAATTTTAAGAGTGGTTTTCGCACGGAAGAGCATCAAGGCAAATACACATGTTAAATCTACGGAGGTTTAAACGTTAAAGTAAAATTCTCTGCCACATGATTTGTGCCACTCGATCTTTATGAAATTCGTGTGACGGAAGTATCTAACTAGTGTCTTCATAAATGCAAGATATGATAGCTTTCGTGCACCAATAGCTAAAAATAAGCTGGCAGATATTGGGTGCTGATAATTAAATAAAGAAGGAAAATGGCAGGTGGTGCGTTAGAAGTTTTGTTTAGTGTATTTATTTGACCTCGATTGTGAAGAAAGCTTGAAGCTCAATGAGTCACTTTCATGGGCTTGTGTTTTGTGTTGTACACGTAAGGGCATTACCAAGTGTATTGGCGACCATAGATGCTTGGAGTATGGAAAATGACCCTCTGGTCTGACCCCCTGGTCAGCATAATTTTATCACCAGGGTACATCTTAGGCCATACAGCAACCGTACAAAATGTATGGTTGACATCAAAATATTCACCCAGAAAAAAGTTGACAAGAAATCACCTTTAAATAAACGAAGTAAAATGTTGTAAATCATAACAGCAACCCTCTGCACGAACTGCAAACAGTTGTGCCCTGCGAGGGTAAGCAGATTGTCTCTAAAAACATCCGAGGTTTATATGGAGGCAGAATAGTCAGAGTTAGGATGGTCGACGAGGCACAGTGAAGGTTTACTCTGCTACTGAGCGTATGAAGTACGGATATCATCTGAAGACTCAAAATTGAATTTTTTACTCTAATTCGCCACCTACAATCTTCCTAGGACCTCTGCAGCTCCATACTTAAATGTGTTTTTGATATCGGATATAACGGCACCCGTTGATTGTTAAACAATATCACCCGAAAAGCCCAACATTTATTTACAGTTTTGCCGTTTTCTGTTTGCCACAGGGTTGTTGTAACGGATTACATTCATTTTCCCTAGCTCAATTTGAACGTATTTTCATGGTGAAGCTTCGTTAGATAAGTCAATCTAAATCTTTCAGGGGGTACTTAACTGTTTTCTTTGTGTATAATTATGTTGTTAAGTTTGACATTTTTTCATTAAAAGCTTTATACAAAAAATCAAGACTATGCAGAGGTTATCAAGTTGAACATGTATTATAGTCGTTTCGCAATAATATTACTTGTTACTGTTGTTTTTCTAAGCAGAAGATATTTATCTTCAAAATCGTATGCATGTCAACATCTCATCTTATCTGCTGTCAGTAAATTTCTTCCTGAAAGTCTACCCAAGGCAGTAAAATTGTCACAAGCAAACTCGCTTTTGAAACGTGCTTTTCGTCTGGGGACCCATTTTACAACCTTCGTATATACAGCGCAAGGTACGTAGGAACCAATTCCATTTTTATAAAAAAAAAACAGTCTTAGTATCTTCCTGATAAATCGAGTGCATCCTGTAGAATCAACTAGAACTAGTTCTGCCAGCGAGGAAAGATAAAGTTCTAGATACTCATCCTAACACTTACTGTACTAAGAAATAAAAAGTAATCTCAACGCTAATTTGCACAACATGTTTCGACTTGTGTACGTCTTCTTCAGATGCAGTTAATTACATCTCTTATTTTAATAAACAAGTAAAGTGACGTCCGCTAAACGCAGCGCGTAAGGGAACGTAAAGTACGGCGGCAAATTACATAATACAGTAAAAACAAAATGGATAACAAGATGCAATGGTTTTCAAAAAAACAACAACAAAAAGTATACGGGTGCACAGTATATTGAATGTCCAAGCTTTCTGGTTATACAATTAAAAAATAAAGGTAGGTAATAGAAATGTGTAAATGTAAGCGTTTTAAGAGAAATTATCTAGTGTAACATTTAATTGTAGTTATAACTAATTCTTCATAACATCTTCTGCAAATATATTTACATTTAATCAGAAAATATAATATAGCAGAATACTTTTCATAGTCAATATTAGTTTACTTTAATTACAAGAATTCAAAACGGTACAACAAAAGTAGGTCTTATCAACCATATACCTTGTCACGAGGGTGAAAACCTTTCGTAAAGATGTCGAGTAATATTAAATAATGATGGATCATTTAATAAATCCTTGAACAAATTAAAATAACATTTTCTGAAAAATTATCCAGAAAAAAATATAGACCAAAATTTCACAAAAGCGTCTCAGTTGTCTCAGTAAGTACCGTTATCCCATAATAAACAAGAGCTGTCAGTAGGACAGTGCGCTCGACTTTTTTAGTGCTTGCCAATAAAACAAAACTATGCCAGTAAAGGGCACACAAGACTTCAATTAGGAATTTCTAAGTACAAATCAAGAAACATTTTCACAGAGTTATTTTCTCTTGCTTACAGATAGGTCTCATGATGGTACATAAGTATTCCAACTTTCAAAGTAATATCTCAAATGGTTAAGTCAACAAGTGGACAAGAATGAAAACTTTTACTGAGTTTCTAAGTAAAAAAGGGCAATAATTCAAATAAAACCTTTGACATAATTACCTTCTCCTGCCCATGTTTGGGGATTATGATGGTAAACAAGTACTGAAACTTTCAAATTAATATCTCAAACGATGGACTGGTACGAAAAAAAACTTAACCAAGATTCTAAGTCAATAAAGGACCTTAATCTTTAAAACAAATCCCTGACAGAGTTACCTTCTCTTGCCTACAGATGGGGGTAATGATGTAAACAAGCATTCAAAGTTTAAAAGCAATATCTCAAATAATTAAGGCAATAAGTGGATTTTAACCATATTCAATGTATACTCAGCAAAAATAGACACGTCCCTCCATATTTCCGGAAAGATTTATTGAAAACCAAAAGGGTTACTTTTATGAATCAAAATAGAAAAACAAGTTCATTCATTCTGTATCAAAACCAATTAATTGCATCTGGCTATCTTGTTAACTTTTCGAGAGATAACCGGTCAAGAGAGGTAGGGGTCAAAATCAAAAATCACAAAAACTCAGAAAGGTGTTATTGAATGTTTAGAGATGGAATTTCAATAAGAAATGTGGCACATCCAGTAAATCTCGTTAGTACCTAGTGTGGTCACCATTTGCATTAATGCATGCAATGATCCTACGCCGCATCGGCGTAACGTAACGCAATTCCAGTGCGTTGGGCAAATTCCTCCATTCCTATTGTTACGCCCGTGTAAGATCGCGAACATTGTCAATCTGATGGTTAGCTCGTGCTTTGCGGCCCAGCTGATCCCATATGTGCTCAATGGGGTTGAGATCCGGGGAAACCGCGGGCCATGGCATGACGTTGACATTGTTTTGCTGCAAGAATTGAGTGGTGACCCTGGCTACAGGTGGGCGGGCATTGTCCTGCATCAATATTACACCAGGACCATGCTGACGAATAAATGGTAAGGCATATGCATTTAGCACGTCTGCAACATAACGCTGTGCATTAATGTTGCCCTGTACAACAACCAAATCTGTCTTCCGGTTTCCCATGATCCACCCCAGACCATTACGCTCCCTCCCCCAAACCTGTTCTTCTCAACAATGCAACAATCGGCGAATCTTTCATTTTTACGCCTGTATACCCGTAATCTTCCGTCAGCATGACTAACTGTGAACCGAGATTCATCGGTGAACAAAACTCGGTTCCAGTCAGCCCTTCTCCAGTTCAGATGACGTCGCGCCCATAACAGCCTGGCAGCACGGTGACGTTGGGTCATTATCTGACCAGTGTACGGGCGGCGTGCCCTGATTGTTTGGGCGTTACGACGCAACCGGTTGCGAATGGTCTTGCCCTGAGACACCGTATTGCCTAGCAGTAACTGTGGCTGCCAATTGACGTTGACGTAAGTGCGTCAACGTAATGAAACGATCGGCTCTAGTCGTCGTTACACGAGGCCTACTCGCTGCCGGTCGTGAACAGCCCCAGTCTGCTGGTACCGGGCTGCAAGACGATCAATCGTCTTCCGACAGCACCCGAACCGACGCGCGACTACCCTGGCGGACATCCCACCCGCAAGCATCCCAATTGCCTGATTTCGCTCGTTTTCGGAAAGCCGTAGCATATCGGAAACAGTGAAAAATTAAACAAAAAAATTAATTTTCAGAATAGCCCCTATCGCATGAATGGTACGACATGAACTGAATCAACATATGGATGACATGTATAGCGTGCACGTGCAAAACGTGCAAATGACCGTTCCGGTTACTGGCCGATATGTAAACCGTGCGTATCGGGTAAACTGTACACGATCGTATTCTGAACATCGCCAGGGTTTAAAATACATGTACATTGAACATGTAGCAACTACACAGACAAAGCTTCACCGGCTATAAAACAGGGACGTTTCTAGTTTTGCTGAGTATATTTTCTAAGTAAAAAAGGGGCATAAATCAAAAAGCTTGACAGAGTTATGTACTCTTATCTGTTGATGTAGGTCATGATGGTTAACAAGTATGGTTAGTTTCAAAGCCATACCTCTGATGGTTTTGAAATAAAGTGAGGTGGTACGAAAAACTTAACCAAGCTCATTACACTTTCAAAGTCAAAAAGGGCCATAATTCTGTCAAAAAGCTTGACGGAGTTATGTACTCTTATCTGTTGATGGATGTTATGATGGTTAACAAGTATGGTTATTCCAAGCCATACCTCTTATAGTTTTGAAATAAAGTAGGGTAGTACGAAAAACTTAACCAAGGTGTGAAACCAACGCCGACGCCGACGCCGGAGCGAGTAGGATAGCTCCCCTTTTCTTCGAAAAGTCGAGCTAAAAATCAGCTGACAATGATAGAATACCCTCTATTATTGAAAACATTCATACCCTTCCCATATAGACTAATATAATCTAAACAAATACTGGGACCTGTTATGAGTAGCTCCCAAATAATCTGTTCAGCATGTCTACGCACTCATCTGTTGTAGCATTTAACTTTGCAAAGAATCTCAAACATTATATTCTTAAAACTTAGTTATCGTCTAGATCTACTAATATTAAACGGGCAGCTTCAAGTACATGTAGATGCGGTAGACAAAGTTGCAGCCATTGTTCTAACATTGTTGAGTCGCATTTGAAAGCTTATAAAATGTTAAAAACATTTCTGTTAAACTCAGTATGAAGATTTTATTTAGATCTACCTTAGTACATGTAAGAAATGTAAAATACAGTACTGTTGGGTAGACACGACAAAAAGTTTCCAATACCGACTGACTGATTGCGTTTGCGGTACCTACTATTGTCATATAACCGAGCGTAATACTTTTTGTATTGTTTTATGATTTTAATGTCCATCACCGTTGTTCAAGTTATGTGGTTGATGAGTCCTGATCGTAATTGTTTTTATACTGTTATATGTGCTTATGGTCCGCCATCCCTTGTTCAAGGTATATATGGTACGACCTGACTGAGCGTAACTTTTGATTTGATTTGAATTTTATAAAGATCCGTCCTTGAGAGCAAATGTATTAGCTTTTACTTCGTGGATGAGACCCCTAAGCGTAATTTTGTTTGTGATGCTTGTATTTAAAGTAAAATATTATTTACTATAAAAAGTCTTCTGCTTTATAATGTTTTTATAAAACGTTCATATATTTACGGAAACTGTTATAAATAATTATTTGTCAAAACAATTTAATGTTGCACTGAATTTGTTTTCTTAAAACACTTACATGTACCTTTATGTACATATATTTCTATATCTTCCTTGTTTTGCATGGTGAAACAGAACATATTATATTTAATAATGTGGAAAGCGAAACCATAGCGTCTCGGTAGGTATATTTGTAGACAATTTTATTGAATGCGATTTTTAATCCTGTAAATGCAAAGGAATGTTTCAGGAGTAAAAGTCTTCTGTTTACAAGAACAAAACACTTTATTGAGTTACCAGTAGACTGGTTTACACAAATGTACAGGACGTTTTTAGGAACGCCACAGTTACCAAGGCGGGTTCGGTTCCTACGCGCATTACGGTATGGATTAGAAAGGCCCCGAAAACGGGTAACAAGACGAACACATTTCGAAAGCGAGTGTGCTTGCGACAATTTTCCTGCCTTCAGTAGACTTCAGGAGGAAATCTACTCTTAGCAGATAAGATGAGGTGTTGTCATGCATATGGTTTTAAGATAAATATCTTCTGCATTGAAATACACCAGTAACATGTGATATTATTGCGAAACGACTAAAGTACAAGTTGATAACCGTGGCATAGTCGTGATTTTCACGATGTAAAGATTTATATATTGTACATGTATACTTAAGGACAAAAGTTCTACCCGGTATAATTACATGTAAAGAAATACAAAAACTGAAATTGGATATTTTGTTCATAATTAGAAAAGCATAAGAATATCATAATTTTCGAGTCAATTTACACAGTTTCAATGTTCGTGACGTCGAATAGAATGTCCGTGGGCGTTTAACGCACGTGCAACATGTGTTGTATGCTCACTGTCCTCCAGCCGACATAAAACGCGCAAATTTTGCTATCTTGAAAGCTTCGTAATAGCAACATATGTTGAGTATTTGTCTAAATGTTTACGTCTTTCAATAGGACTATCCCTTGGTAACAAAAATCACTTGAAATTTTTGTGATTATAAGCTTCATGTACATGTACATAAAATTTAGATAAATGTGAAATTCATGGTTTATACCGTCACGGTTGATTGAATGTTTCTGTGTAGAATTCTTAACACCTTGTAATGTAGCAAGTAGTCTCAAAATATAAATTTGCAAATAAAAAATTAAAAGCAATGTACAATTAAAATTTAATTAAACAATTTTGAACCGGACAGAACTTTTGTCCTTAAGTATATATTACAAGGCCTTTCAATGAAATTCAAATTTTACCTTGTGATTGTACCCTGGTGATAAAAATGGAAAATTTGTTTTCAAATTTAAGTTTTATAAATATATAATACTTACCTGGAATAACACTGAGGATACTCTTTTCCTTGATCTGCATAATAGACTAACCCGTATAGTAAGCTTTTTAGAAAGCTGCGCATGCGCAGGTCATAGAAGCTTACTTCCCCTATCCTCCACCTGATAAACCAGTTCCTTTTCTTGCGAAAGTGTTCGCCAAAGAAAACTGTTTAAAAGTTAAGAGGGGAGGCAGGGCGGGTACCTGTTATTCAAGGTAAGTATTATTTATTCATAAAACTTAAATTTGAAAACAAATTTTCCATTTTTATTTCATAAATAAACTTACCTGGAATAACACTGAGGATAACCCAAAATTACACAGCATTGTGAACTTGGTGGTGGGAGCTGTTTAAACAGTTGTGCTAGAAGTCTTTACTAAGTATGAAATTTATACATACAAATTACAATGGTTAAATAAAAACCAAAGTATTTTACTCACCTTTAAACGAAGTGAGTTTCTACCTCTTATTTATCTTTTATCTTCAGGAACAATGAGCTTGTGATTTCAAGCCCAATATAAATAATGTACAGTACAGTAACCATATATCACTAGTTCCCTCTGTATGTACACTTCATGTCTTCCTTAGACATTTCACCAGGATGTCATCATATCCAGTACCTTCATATTGAAGACACACTAGTTTTAAGTGCAGATGATAGGATGACTTACTTCACTTATAAATAAAATATATGTTCATATTCTGCGATCCGCAAGAAACTAGAGATTATTTCAATCCATCTTGGAGTTACTATATTCAAGTCAATATTTGTGTTTCTTACACATTCATAAACTCAAAATTTACAGTTTTGAGATAGTGCCTTGTGAAGGTGGTCTCCCTTGACCAATCAGCACTCTCCATTATCTGCTGAAGTGATGCACCTTTAAAAAGTGCCCACGAAGGACCCACACTTCGTGTTGAATGACCTTTCACTTTACCTACTGTTTTCTTTTGTTTTTTTGTAACATAATTTTATGACACTTACTAACCATCTAGACACAGTCTGTGGTGTAACTGGCTTATGAGGCTTCTTCGTTGCTAAAAATAACTTAACTACATCCTGACCAGAGTCTGATTTTCTAAATTCTTCTGTCCTTTTAAAGTAAAAGAAAAGGGCCCGCTTTGGGTCCAGAGTTTTGTTATTAAGTAAAGCTGGGAGAAAAATATTTATATCTGAATGATTTGGTCTGTCTTGTTTTGACAATCCAGTCCTTATAAAAGTTACCCCTTACTTTTGAACATTTACTACATTTTCACCTAGCTGTAGCGATTGAAGATCACTGCATCTTCGGAAGGTAGTAATCGCCATCAAAAAACAGACCTTCCAGGTGAGATAACGTAAAGATGCATCCTTCAGCGGTTCAAATGGAGCTGTCTTCAGGCATTCTAAAATCAAAAGAAGATTCCATTCAGGGTATCAGTGTTTTAACTGAAGGGGGTTCATTGAAAACTGCTCGGAGTAACCTTATAATGAAGGGATGCTGACCAGGAACGTTCTTCACAGGTGCCAAAACTGATGCCAACATTGACCTATAGCCATTAATTGTCCTGTATTTCAGACCTTTTAAAAACAAGTGCGTTAAAAATCTGCACAATTTGCTAAAGAGGCATGATAGGGATCAATCTCCCTTTGACAACACCAGCTATTGAATTGCTTGAACTTGCTTTGATAGTCTTTCTAGGTGCCTTCTCGCCATGACCTTGGCAATAAATTTCTTGTTTTTTGAGAAAGGCCTTTTGACGACAAATGTCTGTCAATAACAGCCATGCAGTCAGGTGTAGAGTCTTTGGACAGGGATGGGAGACTCGTCCCTTGCACTGAGTCAACAGATCCCGACTGCATAGCAGGTGTATTGGATTGGCTATCATCAATTTCAGCAACTGTGGATAGTAATGTTGTCTGGGCAACTGTGGAGCAATATTCTGCATATGATTTAATACACTGGGAAGAAGCTGTGTCGGCGGGAATGCATAAGCAAACAGATTCTGCCACTGTATCGATAGAGTATCCAGTGCAAATGCCTGTGGATGTGGAATCCATGAACAAAACAGTGGAGTCTTTTTGTTCTGCAACGTCGCAAAGAGGTCCAACATTGGATAACCCCAAAGACTGAATAACTTTGAAACCACTGTCTTGTTCAATGACCACTCCGTCTGCCGGATCTTTTCCCGACTAAAAGCATCCGCTAACACATTCTTCTTGCCCATTATATGTACAGCTTTGAGCGAAATATTGTTTTTCAGTGCTATCAGCCACAAATTCATCGTCAGATTGCATAACTGGACCGATTTCGTACCCCCCTGACGATTGATGTACTGGCACACTGTCGTATTGTCGGACCGAACCAATACATTTTTGTCTTTCAAGTGTGGAAGAAAATGCAGTAAACTGAGCTGAACAGCCATCATTTCCAGGCAAATTATGTGCATTCGTTTCTGCAAGCTGTTCCACTGGCCCTGACAAATCAAGTTGTTCATGTGACCTCCACAACCGTGTTTGCCACTGGCATCTGTGGTAAGAGTTATTGGAAAGAGTTCTTTCACAAAAGATTTGCCCATGCCAATGTTCTGATCCAATGAGAAACAATTCAGGTCCAATTTCAACTATGGAGTTAATGGAATCTGAACTGAAAGTTTCATTCTGGCAGGGCTCCAATGATGAAGCAAATGAAGTTGGATATGTCTCATGAACAACCTGGCATTTGGAATGAGTTCCAGACACGATGCTATCATTCCAAGTAAAATCATAAAATGTTTCGCTGTGCACTGACCCCTTTGAATGTTTGAAACCGCTAATTTCAAATTTGTAAATCTTTCGTTTGTTGGAAAAACTAACCCTTTTATGAGATTCAAGCAACTTCCTAGATATGTTATCACCTGAACTGGCACCAGCTGCGACTTTTTCTTGTTGACAATAAAACCTAGTTGGTAAAGGAGACCGAGAAATATCACTCTGTTTTGTAACAGAATTTGTTTTGTTTCGTTTGCTGCTAACCAATCGTCTAGATAACTGGCTAGGCGCATATTGTGTTTCGTAGATATGCTACAACTACAGTGATTACTTTTGTGAAGACTCGGGGTGCACTCGTTGGACCGAAACAGAGTGCTCGAAATTGGTATGCTACTCCTTGAAATAGAAATCGAAGGTATTTGCGATGACCTTATGGAAGTATGCATCTTTCAAATCTATGGTGAAAGCCCAGTCTCCTTTCCCGACTAAGTTCAATACTTTGGTCAATGTGTCCATTTTGAAATGTATTTTTCGGAGATACTTGTTGAGGGGTTTTAAATTTATAACTGGTCTCATTTCCCCGTTCTTTTTGGGCACTAGAAACAGTGTGCGGTAAAAACCTGAAAACATTTCTTTTTGATTGACAATTTCTATGGCATATTTTTCTAAAAGAGTGTTTATTTCCTGTTTGATAATACTTTGACTTTTGCAGGAACATTGGTAGATTTTATGCCTAAAAAGGAGGTTTTTTCCAGAAATTCCAACTTGTTTTATTATATCTAGCACCCATTTGTCTGTGGTGATCTTTTGCCACTTTGATAGGAAATGAGACAATCTCCCCCCAACAAGTATCTCCGGAAGTTTTGCAATAATACTCACACAGTCATTTTCTATCTGCTTTTGCCAATGGCCTTCCTCTACCAGCAGCTGGTCTTCTTGACCCATAACCATAACCTCGGGTTCTGGCAGTTCCCTTATATTCTGGCTTGCTGAACTTTGGGATGCGAAAATTATTCCATCCACTAAAGGTGGAAGTACTAGGTTTGTCAGTTGCAGGCTTGTCAGTTGCAGGTCTTTTAACAGATTCTGACTGAGACCCCACAAACTTGCGTTTCCTACGAACATCAGGAATAAGGTCGTCAACCTGCTTCTTCTTCTCTTTCTTGGATTTAAGTAAAGATTCAAGCCCACTTCCAAACACCCCATCCCCTGTCAACGGAAGGTTGGTGAACTCTGATTTGTCTGACTGCTCATATAAAGCTGTATCAGTCGTGCAAAATGCTCTACGAATGATGTGGTGGAAAGCACCAGCTCTGCCAATTTGATCAAGACTCTTAGTGCTCATTGCAAAAATATATTTCACCATCTGAGAGGCGTTTTCTTTATCACATTCCTCTGAATTAATTAACTGGAGCAAGTTACCAAGACTCTGCTGTATATACATCTGCATAACAAGTCCTAGACGTGCAGCCTGTTGTCCTTTATATGAAATATTTTCTATCATTTTGGCCGGCTGTGTCAATAAACTCTTTCTTTTTGCGAAAGAAGCTTTTGCCCTATATCTCTTTTTAAGACAGCACTCAATCAAGGAATCTCTGCTTCTTCGTCAACTGGAAAAAGGTCAAAATTTTCTTCAGCATATGCCGATAGGTAATTTGGTGCCTTACATTTGTAACTATTTTCTAGCACTTCCACTTGCGATTTGTCCAACATGATACCAGTTTTTTACCAGATTTTTTTCACTACAGCGTCTTCACCGAACATGTCAAATAAGCATTTTCTACTAGTTTCTGACATGGATTTGTCTGTGTTGTTTAATTCAACGTTATTTTCTGAATTGGCATCACTGTCTGACAAATTTAAGTCTTTGTGACTTTTACATGTATCAGGTGAAATTTGCCCATTAGCAAAGAGAGAAAGCGTGTACTCATCACTACTGTCTGCAAACAAAGATTCATCCTTTCTTTTACAATAAGATCTTTTTGTTACAAATTGTTTACCTTGCTTTCCTCTTTCGGAAGTTTCTTGTTTTTCAAAAAAACTTTTGCAACATGTTGGCATGTTACCTTTGGCATAAGGTTAACTGCTTTAGACCAAAATATAACAGCAACATCAGATTAGCAGTAGATCTCTTTAATTAAATAATTAAGATAGTCTATTCCAATGGAAGTGAATGGTAACTACATCGTGTGTGTATTGCTACGAACTCCATACATCATGACCTGTAAACATATGACAAATCATAACTAATCTTTCTCATAATGGACAAATACACATAATAAAAAATTATATGTATCTATAGATTCAGATTACATAGTAAAAGGGTTATATATTCAATTCAAGTCAATAACAGATGGAGACTAGTGGCTTACAATCATCTTACTTATAAAACCAACAATAATATAAAACCTTGACATCATCTCTTACAATGGTGTACCTAATTATATCCTACTTTTATCAGTAAGGTCTGTAACTCACCAGTGTGTGACACTGTCCACTATACAACTTCTCAACAAATGTAACACAACTTCACACACATCACTTCCTCTCTGTGACTGGTCAGTAAACTGTAATTTTAGAGGTTATATAAACAACATGTGACGAGATATTGGAAAGATAGCGTGATTCTTTAGTTATTGTAAAAAAGTAGTCCGTTACCGCCATTTAGATATATACATGTATGCAAATTCTGCATATCTATAAATTACCGAAAAGAGCCTACAAATATTAAAAATGAAAGCTGTACACTCCTTACCAAGATGAATGCAATCACAATGCAACTAGTACATACCTAAACAAACTCTTCCCTCCACTTGAAACAACTACAACGAAGAAGACGCCTAGCGTCTTACCTCAACGGCGACTACCTATGTTCTGCGCAAATTGTACATTGACCAACAAACAAAACGATGCCTAAACCAATCAAATTACAGGTGATTGAAACTCACTACAGGAAAAATATCAAAACGAGGTTAAAAGAAATACAGATACACCAAACAATTATAACACAAAGGTACCAGGGAAATCTCGTCGTGTTACAAACATATTTTCTAAATTATGCATTCGGTTGCTGAGCTCGTCATATTTCTTCGACCTTTTTTCACGTTTTCTGCTTTTAATGGTCGATGACGAAGAAGGTTTTGTACCTACTATCACTATTTTCTCGGACGAAACGTCCTCACGTGGCGACGCCATTTTTGTCGACTCTAAATCGCCTTCTGAAATCCGGTCTGAATCTGACGAAATTTCACCGTCCTCCGTTGCTCTAACACTCATTAGAAAATAAAGAACAGTATACTAAATAA
Organism: Saxidomus purpurata; assembly: GCA_022818135.1. NCBI lineage: Eukaryota > Metazoa > Mollusca > Bivalvia > Venerida > Veneridae > Saxidomus > Saxidomus purpurata. The sequence goes on from JAFMSR010000017.1 coordinate 18,900,259, forward strand.
CAAATAAACTAAAAAAATCGAGCGAATAATCTTAAATTAACCGCGGAGATGAGAACACTTTCGGAAGAAAAAGAGAACTGGTTTATCATGTAGAGGATAGGGGAAGCAAGCTTCTATGATCTGCGCATGCGCAGCTTTCTAAAAAGCTTACTATACGGGTTAGTCTATTATGCGGATCAACCAAAAGAGTATCCTCAGTGTTATTCCAGGTAAGTTTATTTATGAAATAAAATTATGCTGACCAGAGGTCATTTTCCATACTCCAAGTGTAACGATGTATGGTCGGGTCTAAACACCCCAGAGTAATCAAACAAACAACACTTCACAACATTTACAACAGTAACAAATGGTAAGAATGAAAACGTCTTAATGAAAGTCCTGATTCGACCACGTTTACACTTTTCTAAACGATGAAAAACACGTTTTACAACAACAAAGACTGTCCTCGCCATTTGGAATAACTCTCCGTAAAGGCTCCAGTACTCTGGGGTTCGATATAAGTACACCTTTATGGGCACCACGTGGACAAGTGTGTTCTCGGGAATCAATACATCCGGGCGTTTCTAGAAGTTTATCGACTTAACAGGTCGGTCTTCTCCAGGAGAGTCAAAAACTGGAGGCAATACACATCTAAACCACTCCGGGCATTGTATCTTCCGGGGGAGAAAGCTAAAAGATATAACATATGGTAAATACCATGGCACATAAAACGATTCGGACATAAACGGGTCCGACGGGTACACCATAGTTTTGTAAGTTCCCATAACTGTGCGTACAAATATATATGAGGATGTGTTCAAAAACGACTCTTTGTGTACACCATACTATCTGAAGGTTACCTACAGTTTACGTGTTATAAACCTTGCTATGTTCAATAGTGTAATACGTCACTTCATACGTCCATTAATGAATCTTTCTCATTTACAAGTACAACTTGTATTATTATTAAGAATGAAAGGAATATAAATTGAAACACAATTAAACTGAGTTAACTGATTTAAACTGCAGCTTACATTCACTATGTACAATCATTACATTAGACAAGATAATCAATGATTACTGAATCAAATTAATCACACGATGGCATTTGAGAAAGATTTAAAACAAACAAAAATTATCCTGATTTTTTGAATTCAGCTACTTTGAAATTTTCCACATCTTGAAAACGAAATCATAATATTAAACAAAATAGCTTACAAAAATATTTTACTGAAAATAATCTATCTACTGGAACAATTTACGAAACAAAATAGAAAACTTTCAAAAATAAACTCATTTACCTTGATCAAGCTAAAGTAGAAACTGTATAACATTTCGCATGTCAAGTCATAATACTATGTGTGTGCAGTTTTCTAAATAATAAATCTTCCCGCCTATCTATAAATTCACGGGGAAATCATAATCTCCGTGTAGACATGAAATGCACGAATACTATTTATGTCGGTCAAATTAAGTTATATAAATTGAGGTCCGTCATAGTGGTCTCAGTAAAATTGTTATACAACAACCAGAAGAACGAACATATAACTTTCTTATTACTGAACCCAATTTAATGAAAAATACATGAAAGTAAACAAAAGTCAATACTACTGTAGAAACCATGCCCTACTTCTGTCGGAAAAGTCTAGCAATTAACACAATAATCCAAACTTTGCAAAAGCAATGGTAAAATTGCTGTCACTATCTTTATATAGAAATCGAGGCCCGTCTGTCAACTTTGTGAAACCAAGTGTCTGTGTTGGTGACTAATTTTTCTTCTAATGCAGATAAACTTAAACCTGTTTGATTTACACGGTGAAAGACAGGTCGTGTTGGGGTTATTGCTTTTGCAATATGTAGCATTTTTTACACCCAACATTTGATTTGATAGTTTTTGATATGTTTAGGTTAGTAATTTCTATGTGTTAGTATATAAGGTTTCGATTGCATAAATGTTCTCAAACTGTTTTATAATATGTTAATTTGCATATTTACTTGACTTGCCTTTATTGTACTAGGTCATGTTTTACAGAAGTCGGAACGTAACAAAATGTGCGTATATCGTGCGTGTAACGTGCGTATAACGTGCGTGCGCTCGTTATGTAATTTGTCAATCGTATATCGTGTATCATACCGTATCATTCATCGTGCAACGTGCACAATATACAATACAAGATATACGATACAAGATTCCCGGTGCACGATAAGCTTATACGGTATACGATTCGATGTTTTATTCAGTCGTTAATTGTTTAACTAAGCGTGTACATCTCCGAAAACAGAAATTAAGTGCTGACTTCACATTGTATTATTTTGTATTCGACAGTGCAATACGGACAATAATGACTTCCGGGACAGGTGATAGACAGTTAACACCTGAAATCCGAAATTTAATTATATCTTATTGACGGAAAGGACATAAGCTATCTTCAAAATCTAAAGTGTTGTTGTCACAAGGTTATTTTAAGTGCAGGTACATGTATAAGGAAATTCATTAGGAATTATAACAGGAAAGAAAACATCAACTACTTTAGAAGGTAAGCTATTGAATATTTATTGGGTAAATAAACATAATATGACAAATCGCCGAATCAACGATAGTTTTACAAAATCAGTTAAAGACCGAGCAAAAATTAATAAAATAATTGTACAGTACCTTATTGTTTAGGATAATCCATGTATTTGTTATAAAATAATCGCCACTCGAAACACATAAAACATTGAATGATTTGTTGATAAGATAATAATGTTGATTGTCAAACAGACACATGGGTATTGTATTTCGTGTAGTGGCGATTTAAAGATATGTGTTGACAGCAATTAACGTCCGCTCATCAGGTGCGAAGCCTGTAACTAATTGGTCTTATTATTCTGGTCTAATTAAACTTTATAAGGAAAAGAAATTGTTAAAGAAAATCAAAACAAACAGATTTGGAGGGGAAAACAATTAAATTTAAGTAGACTGTACAAAGTCAAAAGTAATCGTATAGCGTGTATTCCGTTTAACGTGTAGCGTGCAGCGTGCAGCGTGCGCATCGTATATCGTTCATATCGTGTATCGTTCTGAATCGTGTACCGTGTATTTACCGTACGTGTAATGTGCGTACATCGTGCGTGTATCCTGCGCTCCGTGTGACAACTGTTACGTTCCGACTACTGTAGTCTACTGTTAGCATTTGATATGTCCATTACTAACGCCAAATCGAATTTTCTTTAAATCTGAAATTGTAACAGGGAACTGCAGTTTGAAACTGGCTTCTAAAACTTTATAATAGCTGTGGAGTATTTCCGTGTTTGAAATACTGCTGCAGAAAAACGAGTGAATGTTTATGTATTTCCTTAGATTGACCTGGGTGGTCTTTTTGTCCTACTTTCATTTTATTGAATGTTGTAAACAGGCAAAGATATACTTTGCACACCATTGGAAGTACAGTTCTTCAATTATTATTCAAAATAGGTATGCTTATTTATGTACAACCTATTTACAGCCCCTCTCTGGAAGATTTTTAGAAAATTACAAAGATATTTGAAAACGGGAAAACCTACTTTCGTTTTTGAGAAGGCAAAATAGATTGTGTTAATTCTTTTGTTAAACTTAAATTTTCATCACAATATGGTCACCTTAAATGCAATATGTCATATTTTTCCTTCTGAGAAGACACTCGTCACGATTCTCGATTTAAAAGAAATATCGATTTGGTGTTAGTAATGGACCTTTAAGGCTGCCGCAGTTTATTATTAAATGGCTTTATTAATTAATATCTGATTTTGATATTCCTTTTGAAATTAAACATAAAAAACTTCCAATAAGACCAAGTGACATACATTACATTATTCTCAAATTATGTGTTTTGCATTATGTTAGTCTTTGTGACTTCTAGCTTCTCTTTATGTCTTTTCCCAAAGTAATAGCAACAATTTTTACTTTCAGACATTCTGTATATTGCAGAGGTACAGATAATGTTGTGGATGAGTGATTACAACTGAAAAAAAAAGTTTGTCTAAAGGAAACATGGCGACGGTAAGATAGTTATTTCCATTGGCCTGAAAATATTCTTAGTGTAACTCATACAAAACATCTATTTGCAACATTTCTTATTTACTGCACCTCCTTTATATGACCCTATTCCAGCAAAGAGGGATGTGCTGATTTTCTCATATATGTCGATGTCCATGAGCTTGTTAATACATGTATGTAATAAACGTTCTTATCACAATTTTGTAATTTTGTGAAATAAACGTTCACATTATGGCGAAAGGTGTATATATCTTCGCATTGTAAGTAGAGTGAAACAAATTGAATTTTAAGGTATATCAGTTAAATGATAATGCGACAGTGATCTTTACTATCTAGAAGTTTTCGTACTTTATCTATAAATTTGAAGCATTTGACGAACGTTCTTCAACATTCCCAAAGTGAAGATCATTAACGTCAAAGTAGCTTCAAAATGAAACAATTTCTGAATCACCGTGTTGCTTACACTTTTCAAACTTCACTTCACATTACAGGTACAGTCGCATGAGAGAATGATATGCAATCATTATTTTGCAAGTAAAAAGCACTGTTAATTGTTTGATGTTTTCCTAATTACTGATTTCATGATTTCTAAATAGTTATTTTAGTTAAATATAGCCAAAGATTTCTTTTAAATTTTCTCATATACATCAAATTTGACAAACAGTTTTTTTGAGAAGTTTAAGATAATGCACCATTGCCATATGAACAAAATCTATTTCCGATTTAGTATCATAAATGCCTGTCGCTTACTTCGGTCTTCTTGAAATGGATTTCTGGTAAAGTAAAAGACATATTGAAAACAATGAGAGTTCTGTTTTGCATCTGATATCCCAAACCAAACACAGTTGTAATGGTAAAAATCTTTAAATATTAGACCTTTTAACTCACGTTAAACAATTCTGAAACTTCTAACTTTAAGATTACTTCTTGGTAGTTATTTTATTAAATCCAAATATTTGATATTATCGACTGTTTTCACACATATTATTTCATAAGCATTCTGAGCTTTGTTTGCAGTCAAAAAAGCAAACTAAAACAAGAGGACATGAGCTTTATTTAAAATACCTATTACTGCTCGGAAAAGCTTCACCTATCGCCTTGAAGGTTGTCATTAAAGACATAGAAAAAAAGCAACAGAAATCGTTTACTTCGATTATTGAAGAGCAGAAAGAAGCTTTAAGCGACGATTATAACGAAACTTACAAAGTATTGTTCAAAGAACATAAAGTTAATACACGGACAGATTCCTGGGACATACCAGTTTTATGTGATGCGCTATTCGTTCTGCTTGGAGATCCGGACCTCGAAAATATCCAATGTATTCGTGACCATAGAAAAGACATTGAAAGATACACAGAATCCGCCTCTCTGGACTATAAAACGTTCAACAAGAAATGGGACTCTCTTCTGAAAGCAATTAATGAACTTATCGATCATAAGGAAGGTAAAGACAAATATGACTGCAAGCGTTTGATTTATTCATATGATAAATCAAAGATTAACGTCAGCAAAGGACTTATCGAACAGATGAAACAAATGAAGGATTTGAATGAACATATTGACATTGCTAAAAAGAACGAGAGTAGTCTAATGCCAGATTCTAAAGATATTTTGTCAAGTATTGATGGCTCGGAAAACGAAATTAGTAATACGACAGAAAGAACAGGTACATGAAAATAGCTTGATTGAGTTTTATTTTTGCACATTTCTTACTTTGGTGTGTCAGCAATATTGAAGTTTATCATTTTTATATCTTAGTACAATGTATATCAACATTAAATAATGTAATTATTTTATATATTGAGCAGTATGTAACAGATATTTATAACATGCAAAAATTAAAAGATTAGATGCAAATAGGCTAGATGAATATTTATCATATTTTGAACTAGAAAACGCAGTTTTTTATGTTTTTGAATCTAAAGTCTCCAGGTGAAGATTGTTTACCTGCTAAACGGTACCAACATTTTGGTATCTTATTAAGCATGGATTTTTCGAACTTTATACGGTGACTTGTATAGACTCACAGTATAAAGGAGTACTCTGTCTAATTTACAAAAATGGAGACCGCGATAATTTAAAAACACTGGCGACCAATAATACTTTTAAACGTAGATTATGAAATAATTGCAAAATGCTCGTCCAACATGTGGCCATTTTATATTTTAGGTATACATTCCCATATCTCTCTGAGGGTTGTCACAAGGAAATAAATTAACTCAAGTGTAGTTTCAATGTTTATGTAATTGTATTCTTTCTATTTCCTTTGTAGGTTCAATAAAGTCATACTGACTAAAAGGGGTATCCTACAAATACATGTACAAGAAAACAAGAATAAGCATCAAGTAAATAAAAACATATAAAAGCAATTAAAAGCAAAAGCAAATTATTGCACAACAATAATTTTGGACAGACATTACTTAAGTAGAATCATGAATTTCTCCAAGACAGTAACAGTTATTAATTGTAAACAAGATTTGGATAAAAGGAATTGAACAAAATGTTTGAATAACCAAACTAATTAATAACTGATATTAATGGACAAGCCACGGGATTGGGAAAAGGGAAAACCTGGATTTAGCGGATATGTAATAATACAACTGCTTGTAAAATTAAATAGATGTAGCTAGAAAAACTGCATCTTACTCTAGCTTTGTATGTGAGCAATTGTGTGAACTCAAAATCCTCCCAAGCATAAGAAAGGGTGAGATGTTTAATCAGGTGTTACAAATAAACCAATCACCAGTTGTTATGTTATGATTTCCTTTACACACTATTAGTTACTAAGAGAATATGTAAAAGATGTCACCAGATATAATATGATCACATGACTGGGTTGTCACAATTCATGTAAAACTCGTGCAAATATTATTATGTATACAACCACTAATAATTACCACTGTGACAGAATACAACCTTTTTCATTTCTTCTGATAAACACAGATCAAAAAGGCTACATAAATAGCAGAAATATTAATGGCGCTAATAGACTCATACAAGATCTTATAGAGTATAAGATAGGAAAAACGAAATGTAACACTTCCAGTTAACTCTTTGATAGACAAAATTACATCTTTTCCGCACTCAGTTTTGTAATAGAAACTAGAGGGATTCCAGACAGATTTACTACAGAACTTGAGCAATTGTATCAGATTTTGTATGGAATGGTAAAAAGCCACTTGTAGCGAGGTCAACAATTAAAAGACATAAAAACAAAGGAGAGTTTTATCTATACAGCATCTCAAATTGATAAAATTAATCATTCAAAGCTTGAAATTTGGAACGCCATTGGTAAATACACTCAACAGGTTTAGAAACGCAAAAGTGGCAAAATATTTATTTTAAGTGTTATCGTGTTTCAAATTTATTCAAATTTCATACACAACAAAAACATCTAAAATTGAATTCTTGTATAAGTCTCAATAATTCATCGCAAAAAAATGACTTAAATAAAAATAAAAACAATAGCATCATTCAAATAAAAATGTTCAAAAGAGGAAATCTTTGCGTTTCTAATATCGGTTAAGTGTATTACTTGAAGTCTTTAGACAAAATTTATTCACAATCTTTTTTCCCGTGCAAATGTTTATCGCTTAAGAACATAAACTTTCAAGGAAAATTGTCATTCTATTACATAGAAGTTTTAAAGCACTGGAGTAAATTCCGCCAAGAATTCAAACCGGAAACTACCGATAACATTCTAAATACATATTTATTCAATTATCCAAACATTACTTTCAACAGAAAGCCAATTTTAATCAGTCTTTTCTAGAAGCAATATGGAGTGTATAAGGGACATCTGGGACGAAAACGAAAATCAATTCGAGTCAGGGCCATATATAATGCAAAAAAATGAAAAGAACGTCAAGCAGGATTTCAGAATGGTCAATAGTAAAAACAAGCATTCCATCTTTCGTCTTATAGGTCCGGTCAAACTTAAAAAAAAAACAATTTACCTTATGTTTAATGATATCCAACTTACAAGAAGAGGGAAAACAATAGAGCCATTTAAATTACGATTACGAGATATCATTAATTAACTGTTATTAACTGAATAGAAATGTTATTTAATTAAAGGGAGCAAAGGCTGGAGTTTGACAAAGGTTATCTTAATTTGAATTCGGTTTGGTCCAACATTTATGAAATAGTCTGCCTTACAAGCACAAAATATTTTCAATGGCGATTTATTTACAATGTTATTTTCACGGAACATAAATTGTTTTAATGAAGGCTTCTAATGGCTTATGCAATCTTTGTAAAAAAAGTAGAGAGACTCTAAATCATCTTTTCTGGGAAGGCGAAAAAGTGAAACCAATATGGGTGTTCCTAGAAAACTTTATACAATCAGTTTTTCCAGATGTAAGGTTCATCATCGATTCCGTCCTGATCGAATTTGGCATCATACATTAAAAATACGCAAATGTTTCAAACATTCATCTTTGAAACAAAATTTATAATATGGAAATATAGAAATGAACAAAATTTTTCGAGTAATCACATCATCTTCATTGCAATTATTTTTTCTATCAAAGATTTAACCAGATATCAATCGCTGAATAAATAAAATCATACAACCACAGCTAAAATTCACTAAACTAAGAAAATTTATTACCTCCTTTAAAAACACCAAAAATAGTCAATATTTAACCAAAATTGACTTTTAGAAGGATAAGCTTTTGATATATATTACTTTTAAGGATTTTACTATACACAATTTGTCGCATTTAAGTTTCACTAAGCTTTCTGTCTTACCTCAGTGGCATTATACACATGGCCTCCCTCCATCACTACCCTCCTACCCGAGACAAAAGCTCATTTTTCTCGAAAATAAGGCTGGTGACCTATTATTTTTAAATTAAAGTGATGTTTGAACATTTCTTCTGCGAAAAAATAAAACATTCTGAAGGCTTGAACATTGAAAGAACAATCGTTGATTAGTGACAACAAAAATGATGTATTTTTGTGTCGTCCTTTCGGATCGCTTTGTCCGTCCGTCGGTCCGGCGGTCAAGGTCATACTTGACAGAGTTACGCCCCTTTTTGTGTCGCCCTTTCAGAGAAAAGGCGATACATAGAGATCGCTTTGTCCGTCCGTCCGTCCGTCCGTCGGTCCGTCCGTCACACAAACTTAACGTTGGCTATAACTTTGCCATTTCTTAAGATTCCTTCATCAAACTTCACAATTGTATTGCTTATGACAAGAGGGTTATAATGCCGCCAGATTTTGTAGGTCAAGGTCATATTTGACAGAGTTATGCCTCTTTTTGTACTTAGATTTTGTCACAAAAACTTAACGTTGGCTATAACTTTGCCATTTCTTAAGATTTCTTCATCTAACTTTCAAATTGCATTGCTTATGACATAATGGTCGCGATGCCGCCAAACTTTGTAGGTCAAGGTCATATTTGACAGAGTTATGCCCCTTTTTATACTTAGATTTTTGCTATTACTTTGCCATTTTTTAAGATGTCTTTATCAAACTTTCAAATTGTATTGCTTATGTCAAAAGGGTTGTGACGCCGCCAAATTTTGTAGAACCAGGTCATATTTGACAGAGTTATGTCCCTTTTCGTACTTAGATTTTGTCACGAAAACTTAATGTTGGCTATAACTTTGCCATTTCTTAAGATTTCTTCATCAAACTTTCAAATTGCATTGCTTATGACATAAGGGTCATGATGCCGCCAAAATTGGTAGGTCAAGGTCATATTTGACAGAGTTATGCCACTTTTTGTACTTGCTTATTCTGACAAAGCATAAAAGGCCGGCACAAGTGTTCTACTGAACACCCATCTAGTTGTACTTAGATTTTGTCACGAAAACTTAATGATGGCTATAACTTGGCCATTTCTTAAGATTTCTTCACCAAACTTTCAAATTGTATTGCTTATGACATAAACGTCGTGATGCCACCAAATTTTGTAGGTCAAGGTCATATTTGTACTTAGATTTTGTCACAAAATTATTGGTTATTCTGACAAAGCGCAAGAGGGCGACACAAGTGTTCTACTGAACATCCATCTAGTTAAAATAAATCGTTTCTTTTTATGTTATAGTTTCTGGGTGAATACCTTTTGAAATCTCAATTCATGTCATTGAATGAAAAATGATCAATTTTTTAACATTTGAAATAAGATACAATGGTGGAATGCCAAAATTAGAGGCTTTAGTATTGTTTTTGTTAGTAATTGTTTTTATTTCATATTTTTACTAACAAGGTATTAACCTAACGACAAACCAAATTTCATAAAATTCTGGAGGGTAGAAAAAATGATGAAACTGCAGCAATCGTCTTTAATTCAATATTAAATGTACTATTATAAATGTATGTTGCGTTATTACATTGTAACGCTGGTAGGGGATGTTTCAGAGCCAATATGTTAACGGTCAAGGTCAGAATAACCCGAACTTTTAAATAATTTCCGCTTAATATCTTGACTTCTATATCGTTAGCTTTTCATTAATAAAACTCTAAAGGTCACAATTTCCATTTAACTTTCATTAAACTTACCCAAAAGGTGGCATTCAGCTCATATACGACCCCTATTATATTTGCGGTCAGTGGATCAAAGGTCAAGGTCAGAGTGACCAAAACTTTCAAAATCATTTTCACTCAATATTTTGAGATCTGATTATCAATAACAGTCTTCATGGGATGATTGACTTACTGAGCACATGATCATTGCGGCTTTTGGGGTCAATTGTTCAAGGTCAAAGTCAAAAAGACATATGTTAGCTTTTCCGTGATAATAGTTCAACATATTTAACAAAATTTACTAAAAATAGTCCAGTTAGTCTGGTAGAGCGATACTGTCCGTTTTGGACCTTTTGTTACAATAAAATGAAAGTTCATTTCGAGGACAATATCAATTAAAAACCACTTTTGGATCAATCAAATTTTTTGACAGGCGATAAAGTCATTTTGAATCTATGAAACTTAAAATGTTTGGTTTCTTTAAATCTTTTATACTGCATGTACATGTATGTTGCTCAAATGTATTCTTTACAGTAAACTCTATTAGAACTACAGTATGAAACACGTCACTCTGTAACATTTTAATGTACATATACTGGTGCAAACATGTGCATGATATTAGCAGTTATAATCATAGTTACTGTTTACCTGATGCATTGTGCCACATAACATTTTTGTAATACGAATGAACTTTGGAAATACAATTTCGCAATCTGTCAGAGTAAGAAAAGTTGAACCCTTTAGAAATGCGTGTACTTATATTTTTCGGTTAGTGAATGACTTGTATTATCTATGTTATCAAAATGTCCTGAAATACAACAGAGATCGATTTTTATGGTTCAATACATTTTTCATGAAAGTTGTGTACAATGAAACAAGTTCTAGATATTTATACTTTGAATATCAATGAAATACCTTGTATTACAGTTTTACCAACAAAATTCATTAAACATCTTGAAGACACATTAGTTAACATGAACGAAAGGGTAGTTCTTGTTTGTGAGTTCGACACTGCCAATAATCCAGTTGAATGGAATAAAAACGGAGAAATACTTGCAGAAACAGATTCACTGAAATGCTTTACGAAAGAAAACACCCATTTGTTACATATCTTAGCTGCCAAGAAGGAAGACGCAGGAACATATTCATGCAGCTACAGGAATGTATCTACGTCAGCTATTCTGCGGGTTTTTGGTAGGTACATGTAATATGCATAGTATACAAAGTAGTGTTTGATACAATGTAAATGACTGTCGCTTAAAATAGTTCATCGCAATCACTTCTTCGTGTTTACAGCCTTGCTAGATGAAAGAAATATTCGTATAATGACATTCAAATTCTAACAATTACATGTACATATGAAAACTGTTTTAATTAAAACTTTAGTCAAGTGGGTCAGAAGAACTAGTTCGTTCTTACATGGCTCGACCGTATCTCAGCTTAACAAAGAAGGATAATATATGTTGCAAATTATGATATAAAAAACGTTTTCGACGCGTGGACCGATAAGATTACACCATGTTAAATATCTATTTTATTGTTGCTGTATTTATTTACCTTTATGTATTATCAAGCCATATTAAAATATGTTTATTAGCAATAGCATTCGCATATATGCATGAAAAATGATTATATCATGCCTGTTTCATAAAGCATATAACCATAGCCACCACATAATTTTTCACATTCAAAAAAGTGAAAATTAGGGCACAGTCTAACAATATGATGATTTATTGAAAATATGAGAAATGACATCAAAATTAAATCAAGCAAAACACTTGTGAACAAATCATGTGTTATCGGGTAAACTTTCAAGAAAAGTTACCTTCATATGAATGTGTAACAGGGCAATCTCTAATGTCAAATAAATTGACGTTAAAATTACTGTTTTGACATTAGAAACGTCATTATGAAGAATGGCAATGAGTGTTATCTTAACTTCAATTCGTAGGCAGCATACTTCACACTTTTAAAAACATTTACAACAAAATGTGTGATTCTTACTCATCTGGACCTATTTCCCAATCACAGTCACCCAGAAGATTATCGCATTCCTTTGATTTTCAGTGGCCTGATTCATTTTTCTCTCGTGTCGTATCTTATGACTTTGCGGGCGTGTCGTATCTTTTTTCAAATACTTGATTTGAAAGCTATTTATTATTTTGATCAACATGTTTGCATTTGATTTTCTTCACCCATTAAAACACAAAGCCTCCCTGAATATATTGACTGTTATTTGTTAGTTACTTCTCACCTGTTTTTATTAATGTTCTGAAGCGATGAAACTGACACCCTACAACATCGAATAAGTCTCGTCTTGCGATTGCTTAGAAGTCCTTCCTTGTGTCCAAGTTTGTCTCGGTTTCGCCAATGTAACGTTACTGTAGGAAATAAAGAGAACGCACATTACTTATGCTAGTTCAAAAGCCATCGTTGATCTATAAGATTAAAAATGAATGATATTTTGCTTCAATAATATCACATAATAACAGAAATAGGAAAGAAATGTTTAGGTTCACTATAGTTTACTGTTCATGACAGTTATAATAAGTTAAAAAGAATTACATGTATTATACAATGAAAGGAAACGGATTAAGCGTTGAACATTTCCCTGAATTATGTTATCATTTTCGTCTGGAAAACAAAACATGTTTGTGCAATACATCAACTTAATCACCATAATGATTTCAAGATTCAACAAATTACTGGTATACCTTTGTGCCTTTGATCAAATTTATAAGCTTTGCTATTTCACAATGGAAGGTATACTGTCAGAAACGAATTGTTTTCACTATCTGCTGTGGTAGATTATTTTTACAATTACTTGTAAATGAGAAGGTAGATTATTTTTACAATTACTAGTAAATGAGGTGATTTCAATATGTTTGCATGTGTATATATGAGTTGAATCGAACTGTCTTAATTATATCCGAATGGTGTGAAGATGCGCATAACATGTATGTTTACTCTACTAATAAAGGTCTGTTTAAAAGCAAAACATCTGATAATAAAAAAAACATTGTTTACATAAAAATGCTTACACTTGATCAGCTTAAATTGAACACATATATATCACATTATGACGCAAAAGTCTTCAGATTACAAAAACGTGCGGCATATCATTTTCAGTGCTAGAAGCTGACAACTTGTCATATATTTTAAAGAACATATTGTTGTTGAAACGTATAAATAATGTACATTTTCAATAGTTCATTATAAAGTTTTGGAAGAAAAAATATATTTAAGCTCAATATATTATACTGGTATATTAAAATGGTAATACACACCTAAACGTTAATTTATGGGACTCGTGAAATTTGACGAAAAAAGTTTAGTTTTTCCGCTTTTAAAATCTTGTCTTTATTAACAGAACAGGATCTGGAAATAATCGAGCGTTTACATGTTGTTGAAGAGGATATTAAAGAGGACCGGGATATAACTCTTGCATGCAAGGTGAATACAGACGCGAAAAAACCAAAGTGGTTCCACAACGGAAATACAATTAAACCATGTCCAAGGATATTAGCATTATCACAAGGTCAAGAACACAAACTGATTATCCATAGAGCAAGGGTTGATGATGGCGGGGACTATCTTTTGGTGTTCGATAATGTCACCAGTAATATCAGAATCATTGTAAAGGGTAAGGAATACTAGAACTGAACAATTTATTTTGTGAATGCCGTATACATGTGGTTTGCAAATTGAATGCAAAAACGTTCTTTATAAAGCTAATGTAGGAATTGGACGATTTAACAAAGGGTTCTTACTAAGCGTAAAACACTTAAGTGCTTTCACTTATTGATTTTGTTAAAACCAACACTACTTTTAATAAATTTTAAGAAGTTGTTTGTTATCAAATGATTACGCTTTATCAATGTTGCTAACTTTTTCAAGTATGTCTTTTCTATTATCTGTTTAAATTAAATACTATACTTCAGTAATAGTTCTGGTTTTAAAATTGAGCAGACAGGTTTGCTGTTGTATCTAACAGATAACTTTGACCTGGGACTTAAACATCAGCTGACAAACAAGGATTACAATAACTGGATCAGAGGAACACTTGGGATGAAGTATCTGAAAAAGGGACTGGAACACGTGTCAGACAATGTAGTGAAAAGGCACCACCATGACATTTTAAAAAGCTTAAAAACCACAAAACGATGTAAACTTTGTAATGAGGACAACCTTCTACCTTTTCAATGTGAGACACAATGTTACAGAAAACAAAACAAGCGTAAATGTCTGTGCTCCAAAAAAACACAAAATAGGCGCGTATGCCCCAGTGAAAAATATTGTAGTGACATTTATGATTCGATAGTTCGTGGGCATCGTTATGAAGATCCGTGTTTAAGCAACACAAAAATTGAAAGATGGGGCTCTGAACCTTGGATTGTGGCGTCATGCTACATCAATACACCTGGTTACGCAGGAAAGACATGTGCTAGAGAAATAGACTGTGCTGGGCTTTTATGTCTTTTTATAAACAATAAGTTATACCTTCCATATGTCGATTTTGGCGTATTTGACATGGTAATACGTTTTGCATCATTATGTTATTGAAGATGAAGTTATTGCACATTCAAAAATGTCTTATACTCTTTGCTTAAGTGTCGGAAAAAATGCATAATAATGATCATATATTGCATAACAAGAGCTGTCTCTCACAAGTGACAAATACCCCCGAAAAAGGTGTCTCATAGTCTGTGTCCTCTGTATGTGCTCAATAATTGTGCCATGTAATTTTAAAATCCTTCCATGCATGACAGAGTTACCATGCATAGAGGATTATATTACCTAGAAGCACTAAGTGTGGACTTGACCTTTGCGGTAGGGATGTGCGTCTTGCACGCGACACGTCGTCTTGATGTGCTGAACATATCGCCCCCTAAGAGGTAGAAGGTGCTTTCTGCATTTTACAAATTTTTGAGAAAATTGATTTAAAGGGTTTGGGAAAACAGGGCAGTAAGTCACAGACAAATACTATTGCATATATCAGCTTTATATTAAAGCCTAACATATCACACACGTTTAACTTAAAAACAATCAATAGTTCAATAGTACTGATCAATGACATACATAGCTCCTTTTGCCGTGAACAGTTTTTCAATATTTTTTTTTAGAATAAGGAGCTATCTGACATATAGTCCTGTCTATTCTTTCGGAAAATATACCAAATATTAAAACAAATTGGAGAAAAAGATGTTATTTGAAACAATAAGGCCTTGTATTTTACAAAACGGGGGCAATAACAGTGTTTTACTATTCTACATCTGTTTATACAAAATTTTCGCACTTTTTACTCGGAGTCGTCTGGAATGTCTTTACTTTTTTTGCTGACTGGTAATTCATGAAGTATCCCCGTGTACATTGTCTGGAATTATTCCCTTCTAGATGTTTTTCGTTTTGGTGTTTCTTTTGTAATCATGTCACACATAAAACATCCCTGTCTTTCTTAGTATCGAAGCTTGTAGCACATTTCAAATATTTCCTTTCGTTCACTCTCAGTAAATTTTGTGTTACATTTAAATCTGCATCTTTCACAATTTGTTTTTGGACACATTTCCCATCTATATTCTTTTCAGTTTTGGACACGTACGCCTTCTATTGACATTTTAATCTCATTCGATGAAAGCAATGATCTTATCTATCCTTGTTTGTGTTTCTTTTATGGGTCTTAATTGTTTGTATTGTTCTACTCAAACGCAAAGATTTGTTGACTTCTGAGGTTTTCTTCTCGGCCTCTTTTCTTTCAGTCTTTTAATATATAGCTTTCCTCAGTTTTTCAAGCAACAAACTTCCTTTGATATGCTCTCTGCTTGGATGTAGTACAAGTGGTGGGCTTTTTCTTATTTGGAACAATTGTATAGCCCTGTTTTCTCTTTCTTGTGACTTTCATCATTTCCTCCACCTCTGAGTCATTTGAAATAGCCATGTCTTTATCTGGGTTGTAGGACTCATCCTGAAAGCTATCGTCAGAATGTTCTCTTTCTGATTCAAGTAGTTTCCTATTAATCGGTCTTCGATTTTGTTGTGCTATTTTTGTATGTAATTCTGCATTAGGTCTATTATCATATGAAGAGCTTCTCATATCATAATCTCTTGATTTCTTTTCATATCCTATTTGGTCATCCTTTGCTTCTTTATCTTTTGCAGAAAAACATCTTTATTTCATTGCCTTTATAGTTTCTAAGATTGAAATATCATCCTATTCTTTATAGAATCAAACAATTTTATTTTTTTATTTTGTAATTTTTTTTACATTCGACCCAAGTGTCATTTACAATTCTGGCATATAGTTCCTCATCACTCCAATCCATACTTTGATCAGTATCCTTAAAACGGCACGCACGATATGGTCATGTGATGTATTGAGTAATTCATATATTAATGCATTATCTATAAAAGATGAAACTGTTGTGCATTATTACTTGCTATCATACTTATAACAATTTATTTCAGTACCAAATCAATATCATTCATTTTTTAATAAAAACATGAGACTAAACTTACCTATGCTGTATTATCATTACCCATATCATGCAAATATTTCCCAGTTTTGTAACTATTTCATCGCTATGGCCTGCAATTTTACACTTTATCTGTCCTCATCCAATTAGCGTTTGATAAAAACAATGCAGAGTTATCAATATCGCTTGGACGTAAAAGGAGTTATATACCAAATAGCTCTTTATTTCGCTGTATTTGTTTACTTCATAAGAAATTGTTAAGTGGTAAAAGGGAACATCTGACAGATGACCCCTTTTACCTCAAACCGGTATGCAGATAACACCATATACCTCTAACTTTATATTTGTTTATGCAGATAGACTCCTTTTACTTCTATTATTATTTGAAAAATTAACAAATTTAATCACAGTACAAGTTTGATATTTTAAGAGACATGATTAAATGCTACTCATTTATGCAAAAAAAAAGCATTTTCGGCAAAATTGTTAGATAGCACCTTTTACTTCTCAGGGGGCGATATTTGCCAAGTTATTTAAAATCCTTCAATGCTCTTTTCAATGTGACTTTTACTGTCCGGACTGGGCATATATAGAGGATTCCATAACCTTCAAACTCTAAGTGTGACCTTGACCTTTGAGGTAGGGACATGTGTCTTGCACGCGACACGTCCTCTTGGTGTGCTAGGCATTTGTGCCAAGCTATTTAAAAATCATTCAATGCATGACAAAGGTACAGCCAGGACACGAAAAAATGTAGTGGACGCACAGACGAACGGACGGTGCGATTTTAATATGCCACCCTTCGGGAGAATAAAAATGATATTTCTAAAACAGAAATAATGATAATTACTTTTACAATATAAAGAATGATGATATAATAATGTTATAAATAACAAGAAAACTAATTAACAGTTACAGTGGGTTACGTCCCAAAGTCTATGTGAAAAGGTGATTTGTTACACAATCTCTTGGTTTAAAAGTTTAAAAATGATCTTAAGCCATTTATTGCAGATTTGCATATAAGTTTTCTTAAGCGTGTGGCATTTACAATACAAAAATACTGGTCAAAATGTTCAGATCTGATGAAATGATGTGTCTGAGATGCAGGTTGGCTACATAATGTACATATCATTACTACGACCCGCTGCGCGCTAAATATCCAATTTCATTATATTTTGTAGTTAGGAGTAGTAAGCTTACCACGACTTTGATTTATGAAAACCAGTCAAACTTTAGTACGTTAAAATTATTACTATACGTGTTGACCTTTATAATAATGACATGTTTCCTATATACATGAGCACTTCCTCGATAGTTTATAAGAAAGCTTTGATAAAGGATTAATCTTCAATGCGTACTTGTCCAATCATTACCATTTCAGGCAAGACATATACGAAATGAAATATTACACAACCCAAATTTTGAATTGTGGGAGCAAACGCTTATTGGATACTTAGACCATTTCAAGGAAGTGCTTGAGGAAGTCAGGAAAGACCCAAATAAGCAGATATGTGCGAATTATCAATGTATGGACGAATGCATACATGAATTGGAAAAGGTAACACTTCGCTTATTTATGAGATATTTTTGAATGAGAATTGAGAAAGTACACTTCTGGTGTGCCAGTTCACAGAATCTCTACCGTAGAAAAGAAAAACAGTACTTATTCCTGTTTGGTTCTGATAAGGTAAAAACATTTTTAAACTTACTTTACTGTCAAACGGAAGGTTGAGTTTAGTCAAAACTGAAGAGCTGCCATTCTATAATAATTGACATTTTTAGTGCTCTACATTTATGTTTTTACACAAACACTATAATAGAAACATAATACGTATTCTTATTTGGTTCTGATAAGGTATAAACATTTCTATATTTACTTTACTGTCAAAATGAAGATTGAGTTCAATCAAACCTGAAGATCTAAAATACAAAAATATGACACCAGTTTCAGAGTGAAGTTAAGAATGACAAAATGACATACATCCTATAAAATCTATACTTAAGGACAAAAGTTCGGTCCGGTATAAATAAATAAATACAAAAACTGAAAATGGATATTTTTTCTACGGTAGAGATTCTGTGAACTGGCACACCAGAAGTGCATAAGAATATCATCATTTTCGAGTCAATTAACATATTTTCAATGTTCGTGACGTCAAAAAGAATGTTCGTGGGCGTTCAACGCACGTGCAACATGTGTTGCATGCTCACTGTCCTCCAGCCGACATAAAATTTGCAAACTTTTCTATCTTGAAAGCTTCGTAATAACAACATATGTTGAGTATTTGTCTAAATGTTTACGTCCTTCAATGGAACTATCCTTTGGTAACAAAAAACACTTGAAATGTTTGTGATTATAGCTTCATGTACATAAAATTTAGATAAATGTGAAATTCATGGTTTATGCCGTCACGGTTGATTAAATGCTTTTGTATAGAATTCTTTATACCTTGTAATGTAGTCTCAAAACACAAATTTGCAAATAATAAATTAAAAGCAATGTACAATTAAATTATAATTAAACAATTTTGAACCGGACATAACTTTTGTCCTTAAGTATATTTTCTTGTACATAGACCGGGTAATGTCATGATACATGTTTAAGGAATTTATAAATTAAACAGGTGAAGTGTACAGCACCTGAATCCGTTTAATGTTAGAAATTTTAAATTGAAAAACAATTTGTTTAAATCATATTTTACTTCATCCAACAATGAAGCTAATACAAATGTTGTGTTCAGGTTAATAATAGTTTCGAGACTTTATTGCAGATACATGTAGCAACAGCTTATTTGTCATTATTTTCTGCACTATCGAAACGTAATGCCATTTTATTCTATTTAGTACATGTTACAAACAAGATGCTATAGTAAGTACAATTGAAGTCGCCAAAATTAAATGTTACATGTAGTTACAGAATAAATGAATGTTATTTATCTTACTAAAACACGCATTAGTTACTGTAAAATAAAACAATGCATTGATATGGAGAGATGCGTATCTTTGGCCTTTTGATCTAAATGTAGCTTTAATCATGTAACACAACTATTTAATTTATGTATGTTTTGAATGTTTATAAGTTATGAAATCAAACTTACACCAGCTTAAATGGATATCTTTACCACGAATATGGACCTTTTCATTTTATGTAGTGTCTTTATTTTTGTGCGTAAACCCCATAAAATACAGGCGATCCCCTCTCTGATGGATATAAATTTTCATGACGTATGTTTATGTTGTATCTAATTATTTGCTGAAACATGTTACATAACTCAAAACTTTGGCAAAAATGAAGTGCCACTTTTGCAGGACTGTAGATACATTATATAAACATTTAATGTAGAAATTAGACGACTGTTTCAAGCAAATAGCAAACAGACCATCTAGTTATTTTTAAAGTTTCTATATACCTTTGTACATTGTAAATTAGTTTGCACCGGCCACTAGAAACTCGAGAAAACATTGCTTGTCAATCATCATGTTTTTATGACATATTTTAAGATATGTGGTGACTTTTGAAAAACCGACACTTCTTTGATATTGTATTTTCAAAATTGTGTTATGTCAATGTTTTATTAGCACAATACACAGTATAGAAACTAATGATACGCTAACCGGATATAGCCATACAAAAAACGATCGCGAATGATGGTCTTGAGACACAACAACTTTTATCTTCCTTATGTTAAGTTTGTGCGCTTGATTTGGTAAGTAAATTAAAAAACAAAACAAATTTTGTTGAGACATTGACGCATCCCCTCTATGTCGCATCCCCTCAATATACATTGTATGTATTTGCTTGTTGTTGTCATTTTTCGGCCTACAATGCTTTAAACTAAGTGGTGACCGAGAAAATATGTAGAAACCCGATGTTTAAAATGCATTTCTCCTTTACTTTGCAACCCCATGGATATAGTGTGTGTACCAAAAATGCTGGGATATGTTTTCGTTTTAGCAAAGGATGTTTTCCTTTATCATGGTTTAAAACACTTACTCCGAAAAGGTAGAAATCTGGATACCAGTGTGATCTGATGTTATACGGCTCGTAGTACAATATCACTATTTGTTTGTACAGTCTCTATTGATAGATTCATTCACTTCGAAGAAGTGATTTTATATGAATATGAAATATTCCCGTGAGTCTTGATGAAGTGGCTTAGCTTGAGTTGTTCTGGTCCGTTAGGCGACACAGATACATACGGTATA
The DNA here is from genome assembly GCA_022818135.1 of Saxidomus purpurata. Taxonomy (NCBI): domain Eukaryota; kingdom Metazoa; phylum Mollusca; class Bivalvia; order Venerida; family Veneridae; genus Saxidomus; species Saxidomus purpurata. The sequence continues at coordinate 18,921,406 of JAFMSR010000017.1, forward strand.
TCTGAACGGTGTCACGTATAAATGATAGTAATCTGGAAGCGAGCATGTCTTGGTCATACTCCAGACTTGGCTGTCTATTGCAAAATTATGGTTATAAGACCGTATCTAAATAGGAATTTGTTTACTAAACATTTGGTTGTTGTTGTAGATAAAATTGAATTGAATTAAAATGAATTACATTTTTCTATCTTCCGTCGTTATTTCAAACCGATTATTGTATATTAGACATTCTCACGTCATACATTTTGTAACAACGTAATGTATACACTTAAAACATTAGACAATTTTGTTGGTTCAAAAGAATAAATGCAGATGTAGAAAGTTAACAACAAACAGTGTTTTGGTCAGATCTATGTCAAATTTGATACAACGCATGTCAAAACGAGTTAAAGTTTTGTCTTATCACAATGAACTTTAAGGCCTGATGCTATTGATGAACATTTTACCTGAAAATGTGTTAGGTCTTGACTGTATTTAAGACTTGCTATTTGAAATTACCGCAAATCCAGGTAGAACAACAGGCAATATTAAACGTATTCGTTTACAGGAATTATATGTTTAGAAAACAGACGAGCATAAACATTAAGAGCTTTGGTAGAATACTCAATGATTATGTAGCAAGTAAAACTGAAGCCGGAATTCTAGTACATTCCTGTTTGCTTGTTTCAGCTGAAAACTTGTCAGATCGAAGTAAACCTAGCTGAGGAACTGCAGACGTTAAAAGATCACGCCATGGAAGAAGATGCGGTTATTATCAATAAATCTGCTAAACAGGTTAACAATTTGTAAAGTCTACCTTTTTGTAATTTAACTGTATCAATACAGCTATCAAATATGCATGCTTTTTAGTTTATATTCGTAATAAAGTTCATGAAAAGTGTCCGCTATTACAAAAGGACACACGCCATCATATTAGCGTCACTGCTTAAAAATTAAATGCAAAATGTGAAAGTAACGATATATTAGATATTCAAAGTACCATTTAATCATTGTTAATTTCAAAATATTTTGTAAGAATATTATTTTTTAGCAAGTGTAAGTGGTGACCAGAATTGAACAGATGTTTAAGATTTTAGGTCCGTAACTTACACTGTTGGAATAAATTAATCAGTCACAAGATTTTATGCAGCCAGTTTGTATGTATCACTTGGTTAGTTTGACTACGAAAACTAATGAATTGACTTGTTAATGTATTCACAAACTGTATATATAAACTGTCTCGCTGTACTGATCCTAATAAATGTATATAGAGAAAGCCGATTAGATTCATTACTCACACATTTAAGAAAATAATATCAAGTATAAAAATCGTTATTTGAACAGACACTCTTCAGCTAAGAAATGCTTTTGGTGTAAAATGCTACTTTTTAAGATTATTCCTCTAATTTCAGAAAGAACTTGAGCTGGAACATTTGAGACAAAGGCTACAACGTATGTATGAACAGCACTTAGTTGTTGAAAGTTACTATTGAATGTTCTAAGCGAACATAAGCATATCTCTGTTCAGTTGTAACGTCAAACAAATCTTAAGAATTGAAAAGAAAAACAACTTTGAAACGAGAGACCGCACTTATAATAATTATTCTTTAGTAAAAATTGTTGTGACCACTTTATATTCAGTTTAATCTCTTCATTTCTTTTATGGAAATTATGCTAGTTACAGTGAACACTGAAAGGTATCTAATCATAAATACTCTTGAACATGTAAGAAAAATATTGATATGCAAATTGTGTTCTTTCGCAATGTTTTTCAAAATTTCCGTACTTACATGTATATAATACGGATATATATATATATGATTTGTATAGCGTGTACAAGTTGTGATAGTTAATATATTCTGTATTTTGGATTTGTAAAACTATCATTTACATGGACTATTTCTATATTTGACATAGTTTGTCGTTTTGTTCTTCACATTTTTTTCAATTGCTTTTTCGAATTTAGCATAGGCTTACATGTATTCTCATTGCGACTGTATGAAACATAAATCATATATTCGGTTCTGGATGTAACATGATAGTCGATACGATATTGACATAATAAACTCACAAACTTGATACACACGTTGTAAGATTTAAAACACTATTTGTTTCCGGTGATTGTTATATGTTTGAAAAACATGAACAGAAGGAATTAACTTTAATCGCGCAATCATTATTTCAGACACTGAAGAGGAGCTCCAGCTCCTTGGTCGTCTCCGATCAACGCCCATTCAACCAAAGACAAATACACTGTTTCAAAAACTTGGCATCCGACCGAAATCCACGCAAGGTAACTCAGTAGCTAATGCAAATATAGTTAATCGAACTAGATATTGTTTAGTTCCAGTATTTCGGTAATTTCCTGAAAATTACATGAAAAGTTAAAATAAAGCAACCAAAATTTATGCTGAACGTTCACCCTTTTCAAACAAATATATATCTGCCCATACTCTGACTGATATTAAGCAAGACTATGCTGAAGTCCATGTCTTACCGGATTAACTAGCTACTAAATAATTTTACTAGCGGTTAAGAACGTTCATTGCTTCACTGATATTTTGAATTTGTTTCATGGGATGTTGAAAAGATAAAACTGTTTTATAAATTTTGATGTGGCTTTCTAAATAATTTACCACAAGTATGTGAAAATCACACTTTTCTTGACTAACAATAATCTTTGTTAAAAATAGGTCTGCCTTTCAAATTTTCATGGCCCCATTTGGTTGAGGGTACAGTAGTCGGAACGTAACAGTTGTCACACGGAGCGCACGATACAGGCACGATACACGCATGTTACACGTACGGTTAATACACGGTTCACGATTTAGAACGATACACGATACGAACGATAAACGCAGCGCACGCTGCACGCTACACGTTTGACGGACTACACGTTATAAGATTACTTTTGACTTTTTACAGTTTACTTGAATTTTGATTTTTTTTACACCAAATCTGTTTGTTTTGATTATCTTTAACAACTAATTGTCCTTTTACAGTTTAATAAGAACAAAAGAATAAGAACAATTAATTACAGGCTTCGCACCTACACAATAAGGACAAAACTTCAGATTTACAAATGCCCATTGTTTACTTAGGTGCGAAATAAATTACAGTTAGTGTCAAATTTGAATTTAAATATTGATCCTGATGTGCGAGAAAATTAGCGGAAGTAAATTGATGTCAACACCTATCTTTAAAACACCACTACACGAAAGACAATGTCCATTAGTCTTTTTGACAGTCATCATATTTATATTTTCAACAAATCATTCATAGTTTTTATGTGATTCGAGTGGCGATTATTTTTATAACGATTACATGGATTATTAGATGCAAACAAGATGCAATTTTAAAAAGGTACTTTACAATTATTTATCAATTTTTGCTCGGACTTTAACTGACTTTGTAAAACTATCGTTGATTTGGCGAATAATCATATTATGTTAATTTACCCACTACATATTTAATAGCTTTACTTCTAAAGTAGTTTCCCGATATAATTCCTGATGAATTTCCTGATACCTTGTCTACTGCACTCAAAATAACGCTGTAACAACAACAGTTTAGATTTCGAAGAAAAAATATGTCCTTTCCGTCAATAGAATATATTGTATTTCGGATTTCAGGTGTAAACTGTCTCCTACCTGTCCCGGAAGTCATTATTGCCCGTATTGCACTGGCGAATACAAAATAGTACAATGTAAAGTCAGCACTGTATTTCTTTTTGCGGAGAAGTACACGCTTAGTAAAACAATTAACGACTGAACAAAACATTGAATCGTATACCATATAGGCCTATCGTGCACCGGGCATCGTGTATCGTATATCGTGTATAGTATATGGTGCACGTTGCACGATGAATGATGCAATATGATACACAATATACGATTGGCAAAATACACGATGAGCGCACGAACGTTATACGCACGATACACGCACGATATACGCAAAATTTGACAACTGTTACGTTCCGACTACTGTATCCTAAAGCTGAAAACTAAGGTAAGCGTTATAGGACCATTAAGTCATGTGTTTTTAAATTTACCATCTGTTCTATCGGTTCTATTTGGTAGTGTCACTGGACCTAGAGTTGCGCATAATGATTTTTGTAAGAGGGAAAGAAACAAAATCACCACAGGATACAATAAAACGTGTGTATGGTTTTATGTGTGCCGAAGCAGAACATCATAAAAAGCAGAAACATGTTACACAACAGGATCCTAGCAAGGAGGGTACAGCTACAGCAATCCGTCGTTTTCTACAAACCATATTCTTGAATAAAAAAACTCTTGTACAAGAAGTAAAAAGCGAGACAGACACGGGCGTTTCATTGAGAATAAGATGTGGGTCATCATTGAGCATAGAAAAACTCCTTGTTATTTTTCATGGCAATGAATTTCGGAATTGTATACAAGACATAAAAAAATGTTTGGCAGATGAAGAGAAAGATGGGAAAACTGAGTATGACATAGAAGCAAGCTGCTCTTCTAGAAGTATAAAAGATATCAGAGAAAAACTTGGTAAGACATAATTGATTCCGACGTTAATACAAATCTACATCTAACAAGTTCAGCGAAGTGTTAGAACATAATGTTTGAAAAAAATGTAGCGCGTTGATAAATTTAAGATTAACATTTGCCCTTGAAAATACAGTTTAAATGTGTTTTTGGTCGTAAAGATTTGATTGTTTGTGGAAATGTAAAACACGCTGAAACAGATATCTTTTTATTCAGAACAATTTTTTTAAAAAATTAACTTACACCCTTTCACTTATTTTACTCGTAGTGGACAACGGTATTTTAGAAGGAACCAACTATGACTATAGATGTGACAATCACGATGGTACACTAAACACATGGTACTGCTGTGATCATGACACCTTTGGGTGTTCATCATGTATGGAAAAAAGCCATAGGTAATACAAATTTCATACATTTTATACCTTTCAATATATTAAACGAAAGGCAATTCTGTAGTCTACGTGATCCTTATCATAAACAGCGCTTTTCGGATCCTAAACTTTAATTGTCTACTGGTGTCTTGCTTTCGATCCTATACAGCTTAAATGCAAACTAGAAAAAGGCTGTGGCGAAGCAATTGTTTGTGTTACGATTGTGAAACACTTAATTCAAAAGAAACTGTTTATTCTTTTCGTTAGCTGTCAAAATTACTAGACCCAGAATTGACGGGTGTCAACATTACAAAACGACTTGCCCTTTAAGTAGATGTTATCCTATGACAAACAGACACCTTACTTTAAACTCATACTTTTATTTCAGCTTAAATAAACCAATTAAAATGAGCTTCTTACTACTTTTTAACCATAATAGCAATCTGTTTTTATATTTATTATTATTCATTTACAATTATCGTACTGTTAATGGCAAATCAGGTACATGCTGATACAACGGTCTTTTATCGCGCTGTAAATAGCAAAAAATACCACAACCACTGCTACTACTGCTACTACTACTATTACTACTACTACTTCTATTACTACTTCTACTACGACCACTGCTACTACTGATGCTATTATACTATTGATACAATTGATACTACTGCTTCTACTGCTTCTACTGCTTCTACTGATATTCCTGATATTACTACTGCTACTGCTGCTGCTACTACTGTTACTTCTGTCACTGCTACCGCTGATTATGCTATTGCTACTTCAACATATGCATTTACTGCTACATGTACTGCTACTTCTACTTCAACTACCACATCTTCTGCTGCTAATGCTAATAATGATATTTCTACTACTGCTACTCCTAATACCATTGTTGCTGCTGCTGCTCCTGTTGCTGCTGCTCCTACCTCTACTACTACTTCTACTAATACATTGCTTCTACTTCTACTACTACTACTAGACCTGACCGGTGTAGCTGTACACGCACTCTGTATTTGAACAATGTATTGAGGGACCATCTCAAGTTGGAACAACAATTTAATATTATATCAAATTTAGTTGTTTACGATGGACAATCATACCAATGCAAATGTAGACGATTAATGGTAATTTACCACGCGGGTGTCGCCGGACCGTGCTATTGCATGTTCAACATCATTACTTGTCTGTTACTAGTGCGTTTTTTGCACATAATTCGTTCATCTAAGGGCCGTCTGTTCATTTGACAGTCCGTAATATGGAGTCATTGGCGGATGTCGGTTAGGGTAAATTCTGTTACCAAGCGAAACACATTTGTCAAGAAGTTGAAGTAGTTGATCTCCATTTTTTGTCATGAGGTTTAACAGATACTGTTGAGGGTGGTGGTGGTGATGATCGTTATGGTAATGAATGTTGATAGTATGACAATGATGATATAGCTGATGGCGATGATAATGATGAAATTTATTATTAATTTTTTATTTCTTAAAAATTGATTATAAGAATGGCATTGTCGTAAGGCGGCTGGGCGGGTTTTCGTCAAACATATATTTCCGCTCAATAACAAGTTAAGAGTGACCAATTGCAATTATTCTTGGAGCGTATGTAGCTTGCATGGAGTGGAAGTAGCTTGCATGGAGTGGAAGTTTGCGATTGCATTCGGGGTCACTAGGCCCGAGGTCAATGTCACTACGTGTATAAACAAAAAAAAAGAAAAATGGTTCCGCTCAATAACTCGAGTTAAGAGCGACCAATTGCAATGGATCTTGGTGTGTATGTAGCTTACGTCGAGAGAAAATTTGCCATTGCATGAATGGTCAATATGTTTAAGGTCAAGTTCACTGTCAATAAAAATAGAAAAATTGGTTTCCGCTCAGTAACTCGAATAAGGATTGACCAATTGCAGTCAAACTTTGTATGTTGGTAGATTGTGTAGAGGTAAAGCTTTAGATTGCATTTTGGGTCACTAGGATCAACGTCAAGGTCACTGTTACTAAAATAGAAAAAGAGTTTCCGATCAATAACTCAATTTAGGAGTAAGGAGATGGAGAGGTGGTGTAGAGGTATAGGTGTCTGTCGCTCATCCCGGAGGTTGCGGGTTCGAGCCCCACCAAGGTCACGACCGTACCTCCTCATATGACACCAGTACTAGTTTTTCCAGGTAGCGAACTCGAGAGTGACTCTATAAGCTACAAGCTTTCTTCACAATCGAGCTAAAATAAATTAGTATAAACTAAGTTAGGAGTGACGAATTACATTGAAAATCGGTGTGTAGGTAGCTTGCGGGGATTGCATTTGAGGTAACTATGGTATAGATCGAGGTCATTGTTTTTGAAATTAATTGCTTTACAATTTAAGAATTGTTCTAAAAATATTTTTGGGGATCAAGGTAATTTTTATTAAAAATATAAATTTTATACGTTTTTTTTAAATCTTAAACAACATCTTTTGGAGGGAGCGGGATGTCAATGTCACTGTAATTTTTTAGTTTTCTTTTTTTTGGTCATATTACTGTTGTTGTGTTTGGTCAAGGTCACTTGAATATTGTTTTCCCGGCACCATTTAACACTTGAATTTGGCAGCCTTACTTGTTTTATTTTTATGATAGCTGAGCTGATGGGACAATGACTATCACGAAAACGACGATTTTGATGAAACTGATTATTGATAAATTTAATTGCAAGGATGAATCTGTTTATGATGATTATAAGTTGGTGTTTATGTTCAATTTTATATAAGTTCTACAGTACACGATAGTAATGATTTTTGTTAGTATAATGGTGAATGGTGTGATATAATGATACAGATTTCCAAATAATGACTAGAACGACGACGACGACCACGACGACGACCACGACCACGACCTCGGCTACGACGACGACGTCGACCACGGCTACAGCTACGACTACGACGACGACCACGACGACGACCTCGGCTACGACGACGACAACCACGGCTACGGCTACGACGACGACGACGACGGCGACCACGACCGCTACCACTACCACTACTACTGCTTCTACATTAACTACCGCTATATGAAGCAGGTATCATAGGTGATATAGATTGTATAAAATTACAATGTTGCATTGAAACGATTGATTACTGATAGCTATCGTTGTATCTCTACCTAGTATATAGCATATACATGTATCTATCCTTGTACGTTATGACCCAGCTCCGTGGTCGTGTGATTAGACGCTGTCTTATAATCTCACATAGATGGTCGTAGACATGAGGCGATGCCTTTTTATCTGAAAAAGAACTGGTTCATAACCGAGTTTCATTGTTTCAGTGCTATACACAGGACATGTTAAAGAATCCGGGGTTTCTCTGGAACTGGGACATGTTCTATATCTTGCACTTTTACCTAAAATATAAAAAAAAGGTTTCCTGAAGTTATGTTTGAGACTGTTTCAACGACTTTCAGTTAAATTCTACAATTTGTTAAAATTCACATAAGTTATGTATATATATATATACTAATTTTATCGATTGCTAAACAAGTTCTTACAACTTTGATTAATCGCTCTCGAGACTCATTCCAGATGGACTCAACCTCGAAGAGAGAGGCAATGTGGAATTATTTGTGTCTTGAGTAAGGACACTACCGACATGGCTATGGTAGGGATCGAACCCGGGGCCCTTCGATCCTGAGGCGAACGCGCTACCACTGCGCCACGGCGGCTCCACGATGACATAAGTTATGTCATGCATACGGAACATTTAGAGATATCTCTTCTATTTACACAGATATCTGTTTAACATCATTTGAGAGAAAAAAATCTTTTAAGAGATATCTCTCTATTTTATTGAGATAATGCTTTTTCAGAAATATCTTTTGAAGTATGAGATATACCTCTGTTCGGCAGAGTGATATCATTATAACACCAATGAATATCTCGTTTTTAAACGGAGATATATTTTGAAAATGAAATATCTCTATCTAAAAAATATCTAATGATTTACAGAGATATCTCTATTTCGATTTAATATAAAAAGAGATATTCCTCTAATTTCAAAGAGCTAGCTTTCGTTTTAAAAGAGATATCTCTTTGACTTTGAAAGATATTTTTCTTTATCATAGAAATATATCTCCCGAATTTTTAAAGATATCTATTGTACTTACAGCGATGTATATTAAACAACACTTTATAGATATATTTTTATTTTTAGTCACAGAAATATCTCTCTAAGTTTAAGAGAAATATCTCTATTTGAAACAGATATCTCTTTATCAAAAATATTCTTTTAAGTAGAAGAGATATCTCTGTACGGCAGAGAGATATCTATATTACATTGAGAGATATCTCTTTAGAATTCGGAGTTATCTTTCAAAACAGATAACTCTGAATTTAAAAGATTTCGCCTCTATTTTAGGAGATATCTCTATGAAGTCAGAGATGTATCTTTTTTTTATTAAATACTAAATCGACTTGCAATAATTGTTAATCAGACAAGTTGTGAATATGAATATGCATTCTACTTTTAGAACATGTTCTACACTTAAACAAGTAATGACATGCAGCGCATACAATACTGTGATCCAACGAAGCCTGTCTTTAAAACATGGACCGTACACTGTAATGCACGACACAGGCACTTTCACTTCTGTAAGTAAACTTTATGTTCTACCAAATGGCAATATCCTCATTTGTGACAATAGCAACAGAAGCCTGAAGAAACTGGATACTTCATACAAGTTGGTCAGCTGTATTAGTCTTCCCGAGGGTCCATACGACATGTGTTATATAGGAAACGGTAAAGTTGTGGTATTGCTGATGGATTCCTTCCAGTCGTCTAAATCTACCAAACTTGGGTTTGTGGGAGTATCAGGTGACTTACGTGCCGAGCAGTCAAAACAACTTGACCACATTGTTGATTGCTTGGCATGTCATGGTAATAAACTATATACATGTGGTCAAGATACAGTACGAGTCGGTTTGACAGATGGTACACAGGGAAGTGTTCTCTGCAAAATTCAATCAACAGCTGAAACAACTGCTCGAAAAATGGCAGTCAGCGATGATGGAGAGAACATTTACATCACAAATGAAGAGTGTCTTATTGTAATAGACAATAAAGGGAATGATCAGTATTCCTTTAAATCAACTTCACTGAACATTCCGTCTCATGTATGTTGTGTTGAAGACGGTTCTGTCCTTGTATGTGATGCACAAACAGACACTATTCTACAAGTTAAAACTTTGAGCAAGAAAGTGGTACGACCATTTATTACCCAAAATGATTTAGTACTCATGCCATCAATAGTGAGACCAACGGCATTGTGGTATGACAGAAAAAACTCAAGATTACTTGTTGGCTATCATAATTATTTCTTTTCGGTTTTTGAACTTCAGCATGATGTTCTTGAATAAGCTAAATGTGTTATGAGTGTTATAATAAGTATGGTGACTGATTTGGCTTAGGATATAAACATGTCTTTGTATTAGATGTATATTTGCTAGTTCGTATGAACCTGTTCTGTGTAATGATAATACCAGGCCTGTTGGCTTTTAATGAACTCGATATATGAAAGAGCCAAATGGATTGTCATGAACTTTGTTTTTTAACTGTTTTAATAGACATATTTACAATACTTTTTGTTTTACGTTACGTGTTGACATAACAATTACATGTATATGATTTTAATGCAGCGTTGTAGTGGAACGTCACATGAATGAAGTACAACGGCACAGAGCAAGTGATTTTAAGTACAATTTTAACCTGTACATAGATTTTTGGCAAAAGCTGGTACATTAAACAACCCGCATTTCCAGGACATTATCAAACAAGAACGGTCAAGCTTTCTCTGTGCCATACTCACTTTAAACCGAAAGTATCATGAAGCTCTTTTTAAGCGCGGAGGACATGTCTCGTGTATCGAATGAAATAATAAACTACGTAATATACGCAAAATATAATCGTAATAATAAAAAATTGGATACTTAAAAATTAGGAAAACATATATGTTAATTATGTTATAAAATGTGCTGTAACGCAAAACAAAGACATTTTAAATAGGTTTTACTGCTTTGAATTTTTTATATTTGCGACTGTATATGCAGTCTGTAATGATCGCTTATATTCTAACGATGACGGCGGTAACCGGATTTAATGCACGCGCTGTTATTAAATTCAGCTACATATCCTTTGCACAGCCGGCATATTTTGTTACACACTCGACAGACATGCATGTGTTTTTGTAAACACTGTACATCACGTTATGCTACTTTCGGTTTACTGCGCAGCAAATAGATAAAGCTGTAACATGAAAGTTAAATTTCCACTGGCCCACCTACAGAGGTAACGCGCAGGAATACTTGTTTCGAAGAGAGAAATTGTAAATTTCTTCTAGCTTACTTACTTTTACTGCAAGCAATTTCTTAGAATAATTAAAACTCAGAAATAAAATCTTTTAATTTATTTTGTACCAAGCATTATAGGGTATTTAATTGATATGATGGAAAGTTGATATGACTATAATAATTTTACTCTCGATTTTGCTATGTAAGAAAGTAAACAAACCTTATTAAATATTGGTCAAATAGTTAGTTCAAATACATTTGTACTTTACATTATTTTAGGGTCTGAATATTCACACACAGTATATAAATATAATGATTATAATCAAATTAATATCTTGTAATTATCTTTTACACATTAGACAGCTAAAAATGGCCGATTTTCTACTAAATGTTATCCATTGAGGAAGTCAGAGTGGTATAGTGTTCACGTTGTATGTACGTCTGTTGTCAGATATGCAATACCTCGGAACTGCTTACACAATACCGTTAAACTATTTTCAAATAACTACGTAGCAGTATTCACTATCAATGAGAGGTGAAAAATGCGCAAGGCTCAGCTTTGTAGTTTAAACGTCAATCTAACATCTTGAGCAATATATCAGAATCACTGGCACCAGAGTACTAAAATGCCAAAAAATATACCTAAATAACACACTATCATGAAAAAATTCACAAATAATGATAAACAGTCATTTACTGACAAACCCCTGTATACACTGTTCTATATTATTCACATGGTGTTGAACGTTTTCGACAGGGGGTCCGGTCCCCGCTATTTTTGTACTGGTCAAGCAAGCAATTGAAGATTAACAGCGGTCGCGTTTAACAGACAATATATTTATCTACCAAACTGGTAAGTAACACTTTTTTAAAAGCTACCGTTTCTATAAAATTCTTCAAGAATATTGCGCTATTTCGCTCTCTCCGTTTTCCTGGTGTTTTTCTGTCACTGCCGACTTCCGGTTAACCTTTCAATTTTGAAACAATGAGTTTTCATTGGTTGAAAATATTCCGCGTTATATTTCGCGCACTGTGTCAAATTAGTGTATTTCGTATGTAAACAATGCTGAATGCCGCTGTTAGCGGCCGTAACCTGTTAACTTGTGGACAAGCAGGTACAGGAAATTTTCTGTGCATAACCGTATGACGTGTTTGAAAGGTCATTTGAGTTGAACCGGAAGTAAGCAGTGACAGAAAATATCAAGAAAACGGAGAGAGCGAAATAGCTCAATATTCATGAAGAATTTTACAGAAACGGTAGCTTTTTAAAAAGTGTTACTTACCAGTTTGGTAGATAAATATATTGTCTGTTAAACGCGACCGCTGTTGATCTTCGATTGTTTGCTTGAATAGTACCAAAAGAGCAGGTACCGGACCCCCTGTCGAAAACGTTCAACACCATGTGAATAATATAGAACAGTGTATATGGGGGTTTGTCAGAAAATAACTTTTTTACCATTTTTGTGTATTTTTTTCATGATAGTGTGTTATTTAGGTATACTTTTGGTATTTTGTTAACATTACAAGGCAGTTCAGTACTCTGATGCCAGTAATCAGAATCCTTAAAATGGAATTGAGATATTCATATACTCTTATGAATTACCTGATGATTACACAGGTTATATGGCGTAGCTGTTACAAAAACAGTGCATTTTAGTTAAAAATAGCCTAGTGATTATTTATATCAATACAAAGTATACCGTTTACATATCGACCCAGTTTCAGCCTTAATAACTTCATCTAGAATAACGCATTTAAATATTAAAATCTAGCGTAAGTATTTTTATTTTCCGTAAAAGTTTTCTTCAAGGCCCAAATGCAAACCGTCTGATAGTTTTCGATTTGTTTTACATTTTTCGCCAACCCGACTAAATCTCACACATTTCTGGCAGTGAATCCTCTATAACAAGCGTTTAAACAATGTTACATTGCCAAAATATTACACAGAAGACGTTCGTAGAAATGAATTTGATAACTATTTCCCTTAACATTCCAGTTTTAATACGATCCACAAATACAGGATTCATTTTTTTCCTTTGATAGGTTTTGTAAACATTCACGCAGCCATACTGATAATTGGAAAAACTAGTTTCCACGTCGCATCGGCCAACGTATAGGTTACACACCACTAATATTTGTCTATGGAGCATTAATAATTATCAAAAATAGTGTGTCCGTAGTTTACTTATCATGCAGGTATCCGGTGTTATCTAAGGTATAAATAACAATGCTAAATATGTGAGAACCGCAATCAGGGCCTACAATATGTGTTTGATTGCTGGTTGGCTAACAATATGTTGATGCAAGCGTTTTTTTAGAATAATTGAAAAGCAATAACTAGCCAACAATAAAAGTTAATAATCTCCAAGTTGTACTGGTTAGTATCATTTTGTTTATTTTTCAAATATGTATTTATTTCTTCGAATACATTTTACTTACCATTCCGAGCAAAATGTGTAATTTTCTAGCAGACAGAAGTAACTTTCGTTGTATTATTACTGAAAAGTTTCAGTATGTTTTTTTAAGTATGTTTATCACCATTTTTAAGGTAGTAGACTCCTAATGAAAAACCTCCACTTGAAACTCTTCAATTTTAACGCTCTAGTCTAGGTTGTTAAGCATTGGACTGCAGATATTTTAAGTTTTTTGGCGGGCGTAGGTTCGAATACAGCCGGAGCCAAATATTATTTTTTACTTTTTCTTCTTTGTTTTCATTATTTTGCATTTTTCTAAGTACTTTTAAGTACATAATCCATTTATTGTTTGTAAACATTTGAAATCAATCTAACAACAAATGAAGAAGCTATGTCCAATTCTAACAATCAACCAAAATCCATTAAAATTAATGTTTTTTACCACAAATACAGGTCAGACTCAGCAGCTTTAGGATACAATGTAAAGAAGGGAATTGGATGAACAAGTTTCCCCAGGTTGCAAAGTGATAGCTTTGATAGTTTCCATGTAAGTCACCTAAACGCAAAACTTAACCAACGCCGGCGACAACGACAACAACAACAATCAAGTGACGACAATAGCTCTTCATTTTTTTTCAAAAACAGACGAGCTAAAATGTGATGCGCGCTTTCTCTCTGTCTGTCCGTAGTAATTTGTTTCTTGTTCAGACTGTAACAATGATATGCATTGAAGAATCTTAAATAAACTTTGCTCAAATCTTTAGAAAATGGTGAATAGTGTCGTGCGCAAGTACCGGATTAACACCGTAAATGTCACGGCCACATACTGTAAGCCTCCATTTCAGGGTTATGCGTCACTTACGAGTGCTAGCTCTTGTTCATACAGATATTGTCCACAATATCTCTGGGAAATATATAGGGGGAATTCAGCGAAGCCACAAAGACGTACATAAAGTACCATAAAGTACCAAACATAGCTGTGCATAGCAATGGCCAGTTGCACACTTTAAATTATTACACTTTGATGCTTTCATAAATCTAGTGTACATAGAGATTCAGTCTTTGGTTAAACGCTATATTCGTATTGACAAATGTTTCACAATAATAATGCTGAATCGTAAAATGAGTCATACATACATTGTATGAGCCGAAAAACTGTAAATATTTTAAAGACCAATGTTGGACTTCAAAATAAGAGACTGTTTCATGGCACTAATGGCAAGGGCCACACTGACAGGTCGTACCGTGTATACCTTGAATATAAGCATATATACAAACAAAAAAGACAAGGGGCACAAAAATGTCGATACATACCGGGAATTGTCTTTATGAATTAATACTAGTTTCAACACATATTATGTTATATACTCGACGTATGCACCATAATGGCGCGTTTTCTCTTAACGTCTCACAGATAGAAGTGCCGAACGGCTTACAAACTGCCCGGGTCAGGATATTATCAATTAACTGTCATGAAGGATGTCATGCAAAATCGACTGCCACTGCCGGGACTCGAAGTGGAGGTCTCTTGTGCATCGTGCTAACCCATACAACTATTGCGGCACGAATCCCGGCAGTGGCGGTCGATTTTTCGTGACATCCTAAATGATACATGTAGCATATGACTTTAGCTTGACCTAATATTTGAAACAGGACTACCATTTAACTTTCTGCGTGATATCGTTTGAAAAATTGATACATTGATATCTTGGAATACATCAAAGAATTATCTGCACATAATCTCTCATTTTTTCGACCATCACGAATTTAGGTATAAGCAACTAAGTTCGTTTTAGAACTCTGTTTACCTGGATAACCCGAGTAGCAAATCCGAAAACATTCTTGCAAATACAAAATCTGGCTTAATAAGTCAGAGCTATCCCTTAACATTTGATTAAAATGTACAAATCTGTATACATGTACATGGTCAAAATTTCAATTATGTAGCTTCCAAAACAGGAAGTAGGTCAGTAGGTCAAGGTCAGCCATGGTCGAAGTTGAAATTTGATTGAAAAACTGTCTGTAACAAAGTTGGTAGACGGGCCTCAATCTTCAATACGAGGATTGTTCAAATATGAATGCATGTAGAACGTTATCTCGCTCAATAATGCGAAAATCAGAAGGCAATTAAGATTATTGGGTAGATAAACAAGTTAGCTTTACATTGATACCACACCCATTAAAATACGTCCACTTAGCTGTGTATATCGCTCGCTAAACATTACCTACTTGTGTATACTAATACAAAATGGTTGGAAGAAGGTCAGCGTACGCCGTTGAAATACGGTCCTATATTAAGAGTTATTGTTTTCTTGGCATAGACATTTGTGATGAAATATGTTTTGTTTATAGGTACACCCCGGGTATTCGACTACTTCGAACGCAGATGGGTACTACTGACGACAGATGTATATACATGCACGTCATGACAGGCACACTTGAATAACCCCGATATTTTTATTATTTCTCTTTTTTGCTCCGATATTTTGCTTGATATAGGTAGTAATATGTTTAAACTAAGCAAGTGTGAAGTTTTGTGATAAACTGACGCCTTTTATTTATAAAATTTCCCTAAAATGTTGAAAAAACTACAGTATTGTTGCCAAATATAACATTTATTTGCTTATAATAACATTATACATCAATAACCTTATGGCCGGTTGCACAACAACCGATTATCCAAGCGGCTATTATACCATAATAGAGAGTTATCAAACACGGAGTTAATCCTGAGTTATGTTCCGACTTTCTTCGTTTGCTGGACGATTTTTTAAATACGACTTAAAATATCTGACGTTCGTGCAAACGAGTTATCAAATCTAGGCCTGTACAAGCTGATGTTATATTTATGTAGTGCTATTGGTAGGAATCTTTAAACGGGGTACGGTGTTTTCGCCATTTGAAAGACAAATTTTGTAAGAAATAGCTGACAAATACAATTATATTGTAGAATAAGCCAAATAAAGCAAAACAAAAGTATCTTACATTACGAATTTCCGAAACGAAAAACTGCGCGGACTTATTACACCAGATACAATATAGGAATAACTGTTTTGTAATTTTGATATTTGCGACTGTATATACGGTTTTTAATCGTTGCAAATATTTTTAACGGCGACGGCGTTAGCCGGAGCTGTTAAAACTGTTTGCGACCATTAAAACCGTATATACGGTCGCAAATATCAAAATCACTAAATAGTTATCCCTTTTCTAACGCACAATGTGTCTAAATGCGATAATTAAAACGCCGTTTGAAGTTTGCGACTATATATACGTTATTTAATAGTCGCAAATTTAAACGACGTCACCAATCAGAAACGACGTCACATCGGTATTGCGTTAGAATTAAAAATATACATTTTTATCTTTAAATACAATCTCCATTAACAGTGATAATAATAATAATAATAATAAATGAAAAAAAAAAATTCATGATTATTAATAATAATATTAGTAATGAACTAATGATAGTAGCAGTTAATATTTTTTATTCATTTAGTATAATTATTATAAATTTTATTACTTGTATTGTTATTATTATTATTATTATTATTATTATTATCATCATCATCTACATGATTAAGCGGAAAACGAATTTAGCCCAGTGACATTTCTAATGAATTAATGTTAATGAGTGCATAAATATCTGTTCTGATCTGTTCATAAATATTACTGCGGAACAGCCAGCTCTAAACTGAAAGAACTTGTTGTGTTTTTAATTATGTCATTAATTTAATTCTCTTGTAATGTAAATTACAAATGATATGTGAAAACCTGGGACAGATGATAGCGAACCCTTATTACGGCATTTTTTTATCCCATGCGGAACAGGTTATGGGGAATATATAAGAAAACAAGAGGACCAAGATAGCCCTATATCGTTACCTGGGTAGAAGTGGCCGTTATACACGGAGTCCATTTTGTTTTAGCATTATAGTTTTTGTAAATTGAAATTATAGTTAATTAAATCAGATTCTGACCACTGGGTATTCATAAGGCGAATACCCAGCTAGATTCGAATACTCAGCTAGCTGGGAGATGGGTTATTCGAAGCTAAATGGGTATTTGCCGTAACTTATGCAAAAACCTAACTCTTAGCTGGCTGGATATTCGAGTCTAGCTAGGTATTCGCTGAACGTTTTGCGAATACCCAACTCGCGGCTGGCAGGTTATTCGAAATTAGCTAGGTATTCACCTTACGTGTAGCTGGCTAGATATTCAAATCTACCTAGGTATTGAATACCCAATACCCAATTCCCATCTTCCAGCTAACTTCACAGACGTTAATATTTATGCCAAACAGTAATTGAGACAACCGCTTCCAGAGACAGTTTCCCAAGGTGACGGATATTTTCAGCTGAACCAAGTGGCTCATGATAAATACTTTTTCTTTAATACCGTCTTGATGCAATCTTATCGAATAATAAACGATATTCAGATATATTGTGTCATATATCCTGTTTCGGACATCATGCATCGGCTTGCTTTCTTTTATTTCATCACTATCATTTTAAACAAAGTGAGAGCTTGAGACTGGATCAAGGCACATGTCTGCCGCATATATCTTACAAATAGCGATTTTCAACGCATAAAGCACACGACAGACTGAGGCACGGACCGACGGGCGGACAACGACAAAACTATACCAGGGAATAATAAGCGTTAGTTGCCGAAGGCATTCAAGTAGTTGTATCACTAGCAGTATCTCTTAGGTACAATCCTGTGGTTTAAAATCATATCAAAGACGAAAAACAAGCATTCTACGGAAAAGCGGTATCTGCTTCTAAAAAAAAATTTTTCTACGATATTGCTCGTATCTGTAAAAGCCTTGTCTCTTCTTTATCAATGTTAACACTAATTAGTCACGAATATATGAGAATATAATTTGCATGTTCAATGATAAATCGTCGTATAAACCACCCCACCAGCAGGTTTGGATAATCGCGCGTTTATCGGAATCATAACCGTGAAAAATATGTTTCGGCAACTCGGTTATAATAAGCGGCGCTTATCAAATCAGTTGCTGAAAGACAAGTCAGTGTTCAATAAATCAGTGTTGTGCAACGGGCTTATTATAATCGAGGCTTAAGCGCCTATTATATTTGTTCAACAACCGGCCATTAGACATGCATACAGACAAATGTATTAGGTATCAATACAAACAGCCCTTGACTTTGGAATTAGTGGTATTGTTTTGATATAAGCATTTAAAGAGGTGGGTTAAGATAAACGGATACGTCTGACGACCGAAGGAGATACGTACGAACGCAGATTATTATAAAATGAGGATACGTATAACGGCAGATGTGTTACAAGTAGTAAGCGTAAATAGGTATTTTCCAATCAGGACAAATATTGGTTTTAAACTAATTACATTCAGTATGGCAGTTGTTTTGTCTATGTAGAAGGATCTAGCATGTATATACTGATAATAATTATGCATCCCGTGACAGACATACATGTATTTATTAGTGATACATGTCTGTCACTGTTTTTGTCATTAAGTATGTCCACGCAGCTCCTGTGATACCACATGGCAGATTTACACCAAACTTCACATAAGCGTAGTTGTGCATATTATCGGCATGTTCCAGTTCAATGATTTTCATTGGAATAACCACCCTTGATTCATATAATTTTATGATGTTATGGCTAATTCTTCTATAACATCCGACATATTTCCACTTAGCCTAAGAGAATTGAGTGCGCCAAGCTTAGTTATGCATTGTAAAACCGGATACAGCTCCTTTCGAATACAGCTCCCCAGTGAGCTGTATTCGGTGCGCATCAACGAATACAGCTCCCCTTATTAAATGGGAGCTGTATTCGGGGTTCTTGTACCTTTTTTTCGAATAGAGCGCCCCAGTGACCCGATGCAACAAAGACGTATCATTTGTTTATACAAATACGCGGCAAAGTATTTATTATAGAATAACAAGGATCCATACCGCTATTCAGGATACAGAACTTAGCCCTAGGATGTCTGTCGTTTTGTCCGCACGTGTTGGACGGTTGAATGAAAATTTGAAGTTTAGTTACTTTTTGCTGATATTGAGGAATTATTTTCTTTCAGTAAACTTTCATTGTTTTCATATGACGATAGCATAACGGGCAAAAAAATGTTGATGGAATGAAGCTCATACACATCATTGTACACGTACGGCCTGACAGACGGACGGATAAGACAACAGACAGGGTAGAACAACAGACAGAGGGTTGGACAAATAGACGGACGGAAAAGATGTAACATGCAGTATATTGAACATGTGTTAGATGTGTTAGGCAATTTAGGTGCCTAATTTCTATCTGTACATTTTTAACATAGGGACCATGGTTCTCAGTACTTTCTAATAAAGCAAACATAGGGAGCTTTATTCGAATTTGCATCGAAAACAGCTTCGCTATACCAAGGGAGATGTATTCGTTAATGTGCACCGAATACAGCTCGCTTGAATTTTACCAAAAGTCACATGAGTCATAATTGTCAAGCGTTGTTGTACATTTCGTCAGCATATTATGGTTTCTTATGTCTTTTGATGTCTCATATTCAAATATGCTTGTGCAACTAATCCTATATCAGTGGTCAGAAAACTACAAAAACTACACAGAAGTTATTAGTACGAAGCCTGAACTTGTGTTTATCATCGGATTGTTACAGTTTAGTGGTATGCATTTTCATTTTCTACTGAATAATGCTGAATTATAGGAGACATGTGGTATTTTTTCGTGAAAGATAATCTCTAGTCTAGAGAATGAATTTATAATAGGGTCTCTAAGTATCCTGCAAAAAAGACTTTAAAATATGGATGTCACGTTTACCGTGACACTTTAGTAACTATAGTCAATGACCAATTTCATTACCTATCGTATACGTATTCCAGTATTTGACCGCTAAATGAAAGTTATAGAAACATGTAAGAGACAATGTTACTACAAATAATCCACGGAAACAAACATGTTCATCTAACGCTCATGTAAAATATAGTATATACATTTGTATTGTAATTACATTTTTAGCCCCACTGTTCGAAAAACGAGGAGGCCTGTTGTACTCGCCCCAGCTTTTGCGTCGATCAAAGACGTATTATCAATATTAATAACTTCAAAACCGACAAACGTATCGACTTAAAGCGACTGCACTCCAAATTCTTAGTAAATTTTAATTTTTTGGTAAAATCAATATATATTCAATTTGTCAGCATCAAGATTATTTTCTTTGTGTAAGAGCTAAAAATAAAGGTAGAAAAAAAATATTTACCCGAGCCAGGTTTTGAACTCGGATCTTTGCGCTTACAAAAAATTTACAGGGGCTTAACCTACTACACTACGGAGTCAGCTCATTTGATGTGAGTTAAAAATATTGATATACCAAAGAGCCCACCCCGTTAGTCACGGGGTGATATTTTCTACAATAAAAGTAAGCAAAACAACACATTTTAATTGTTTCTTTTGTTAGAAAACTTGTCACGTTATCATAATACAATGCCCCTGATACAGTAATGACAATTGTTTTCTTGAAATTGAAAATTTTCTTTTTTTATCGTAACTTGTCCATCTGGAGTGCAGTCGCTTTAACACTTGCCATACTTGTTTCTCATGGTAATACATACAAATGCAGCAAGTCACATATATTTTTGCGGAGTAATGCCTCTATTTGTATTACGATTTTGTAACAAAAAGTTAAAAGTCCGGTACCTCATTTATAAAAGATAATTTTACAAAAATCACAATGATACTGAAGTTTTCTATTTAGCCTTGACTTAAAATTTACTTTTATGATATAGTTTTTCAGTTTAAGACAAAAACAAAAGTTATCAACAGTTTTCCCATCATTAGACTGAGGTTTCATCTTTTACGTATCTACAGTTTGTATGGCGTTTTACGTATCCACCGTCTGCGTTCATACGTACCCTATAATATTTTCATCTGTCGTCATAAGTACCCTCAAAGAGAACCCCATGCTTGTTTAAGTGTCAACTGCAGCTGCTGTATCAGTCATAGCGAAAAGAAAATATGTTTTTCTGCTAGAGAAAATGTGAAGCTTTACGATTTATGCAGTTTTGGACTCTTTCGATTATTAGATTTCTTAAAATTCTGTTAAAAATCCGAAAAATTGCAATTTCTGGTCGGATTTCCGCAATCGTAACAACACGTCGATCATTTTTCAGCTAAACAGTTGAGCATTGCCTAGTACAAACATACTGAAACTCATATTGAACGAAAACATTGTGAAAATGAGTAAAAAAGAGAAGATATTAGGTATTTTCCAGCTTACATGTCAGGACGTTCATGTATATACATCTGTCGTCAGTAGTACCCATCTGCGTTCGAAGTAGTCGAATACCCGGGGTGAGGTATAATGAAATGTCTTTTTCGACAGTTATTCGTTGGTTTAAGAAATTCAAATGTGGGTTAGTTTCAACAGAAGATGCACCACATGGCCGTCGGCCGAAAACAGTAACGTCTGCCAAGATGGTTGCTATAGTGAAATAAATAGTTGCTACTGGTGCAAGATTCACCGCTAGGCAACTAGCTAGTATGGCTGGCATCTCATTAGGAGCAGCTCATGCAATTCTGAAACGTAATTTGAAAATGAGAAAGATCTGTGCTAGATGGATTCCCCATCTGTTGACAGATAACAGAAAAAGCACGCGTGCAATGCACGAAAATGTTGCTTAAACAGTTTACAAATTACAATGCACGGTCTTCGCAAATGTCGTCACTGGTGACGACACATGGGTTCACTATCATGAGCCCAAACGAAAGATTCAGAACAAAATATGGGCAAGAAAGTCTGGCAAAAGACCATGCATTGCAAAGCGGACCATGAGTGTCAAGAAGGTAATATGTCATATTCTTCACAAATCAGGGCCCTGCCATTCAGGTTGCTGTACCTAAAGGCAAATCCGTAAATGCGAAGTTTTACAAGACTAAAGTTCTTCGAAAACTGAAGAAATATTTCAAACATTGAAGACCTGCAACTGGTTTGGCCAATGTCAGACTGCTAAATGACAATGCATCATCGCACAAGACCTTCTAAAGCAGGAAAAGGTTGTTGTGCCTCATCCTCCGTATTCGCCTGACGTTGCCCCGTGTGACTTTTTTTTTTGTTTCTAAGGCTCAAAAAATACCTTTCTAGTCGAAATTTTGTCCAGCAGAAAGACTTCGGTTCTGCAATAGTCCACTGTATTCATAGTATACCTATAAAAGACTATGAAAATGCCTATAAGGATTGGATTAGAAGACTGAAACTTTGCATAATTATTGGAATTGAATACTTCGAGGGGACAAAATAAAATTTTCATTGAAATCTATCAAGGATACATTTGTATGTGCTTAGATGCATTCATATTTGAACATTTCTCGTAGAAGGATAGTGGCAGCAATTTTATCATTGTTTTTGTTTGAATTATTGTGTAAATTGCTAGAGTTTTCCTTTAAAAGTAAGAGCAGTGTTTTAAGTATTGCGGTTTTTTTTTCATATATTTTTCATTAAATTCGGTTCAGTATAAGAAATTTATATTTTAGTATTTGTGGTTGTTGTATAACAATGTTACTGAGACCACTATAACGGACTTTAATATATTTAACTTATTTTGACCGACATAAATGTTTTTCGTGCATTTCATGTCTGCACGAAAATTATAATTTTTCCGAGAATTTATAAGACAAGACTGACCATTAGGAAATGGCATATACAAGTTTCACGACTTTGACAGGTATATGTTATAATGTTCCTATTTTAGCTTGATAAAGCTTTCTCCCCCGGAAGATACAATGCTAGGAGTGATAGAGAAATGTATTGCCTCCAGACGATGACTTTCCTTGAGGAGACCGACTTGTTACGTCGATAAACTATACAATTTGCCAAAATGTATTGACTTCCGGGCACAGATTAGTTTAAGCTGTGTCCCATTCAAACAGGAAACATATTTGGTGCAGTTGACATTCAGGTTAACTAAAATCCAACCCCGGATTACCGGTGCCATACGGAGATTTTGTTATAAATGGCGTGGACAGCCTTTCTAATTATAAAACTTGTTCACCATTAAGTCAATGGTAACGTGAATTACTTAGGCCTAGACTTTAGACTTTATTTATAGTCTAGACTTATCACCATTTCACACTATCCATAGATACAATTTGTTTGATGCAGCGACAGAAGCGAGAAATTAGGTCAGTAGGTCAAATGACCCCGGGACGATGCCGACTTCGACACAATGGTTATGATTTGAACAAGCTTAGAGCTGGACCATTATGCAATGTGACAAGCAAACTAGTTAAGATCTTGGTATTGTGGTCTGAGACAAGAAGATTTTTCGAGGTGTTTCCATGTTGTTTAAATGTAAAATCAAGTGAGTACCTAGGTTGTATTCAGACTTTTTGGCAAAATGCTCACATTATGGCAAGTTTGAATTATAACTTGTAACAAAAAAAGTGAAGGAAGCAACATTTAAATGATGACAAATAAGATTTGGATAAATATATTTCCTAACTTTTAAGATAAAAAAATAGACGAAGAGCATTGAGTGGGTTAAAAGAATTAAATTGAAACTTATACGGAATCAAAGAAAAAATAAGAGTTCTGGCCACACCCACGTAATGTCCAATCCTATTCAAACCGGTATCCGTGTTGTATAAATGCATGTAACTGTTTGTTCACCGGTAGATTAAACTTGCTGTTCACGAAATTCAAAGCGCTTTGTGGTTTTTATGTATGATTGGACATGTTTAAAAAGAAAGCTGTTATTTCCATCATTTAATGTATCTATTCCGAAGAGGAGTTTGCGTTCACTGAGCGGATGACACTTTCTAGTACTAGGAAATAACTGTCTTCTTTGTGCGGTATAAGTTCTACATTGGAAAAGGTAATGTTCGAAATCTTCTCTAAGATTTCCACATCCACACAGAGACTCTTCACGTAAATGATTATGGAATAAATCAGCATTAAGATAACTGCATTTAAGCACAATCTAGCATGATGAACCTGAAGAAAGCTGTCACCATCAAGGAAATAGGTAGGAACTGGATGCGGTTTGTATTAATTTTTTTATTTTGTGTTTGAACGAATACGTCTCCCGGGCATCATTATCTAAGTCATTCCACAATTTAACTGATGACGGAATAACAGACTCGGAATATATTTGTTGCCGACGTACCACAGTAGCATAATTTAAACTATTTCTTAAATTGTACGAATTTGAGTTTAGCACTGTACCGGGAAAAATATCATTAAAATAAACTAGTAGTTGATTATTTTATGTTTCTATACCGGAGTTAATTTTTGCATTTTCTTTCGATCTGCTACCTTAACTATCCTATCTCTTTGAGTAAATTGTTTATAGACACATACCTGGTTAAACCGGTGACGACACGTGCAGCCTCAGAATGTATTTTCTCATGTATTTTTTTCTCCGTAATTATTACAGTTATCCCAAACTACTGATGCATACTCTACAAATGTATGATCGGACGCAAATATAAAATATATATTTGGTTTAACGTTTTTTTGTAAAGTTCACATTTTAACATTCGCATTGTTCCAAAGACTTTGGATGCACTGGAGGCTATATTTTTAATGTGTTGATGCAAAGATCCATCATCATTTAGTGTGACACCCAGATATTTATGTGTTTGGAGAAAATGTAGTTGTTTGTTTTAAAAAGAAATGAAAGGGAGTACAGATTCTTTTTTACTTAGAGTAAGAAACAGAAATAATATCATTATGTTCGTTTTTTTCTTGATTGAATTGGACCAACCATTGTGTTACCTAATTAGCGATGTTTTCAATTTTACGATTGAGAATTTCTTGTATAAAGAAGTTGTCTTTGGAACACACAGCCAGAGAACTGCAGTCAGCAAATAATCTGGTGACGCTTTGGAGAGAGTCTGCAATATCATTGACGTAAATAAAAAATAAGAGCAGCCCTAACACTGTCCCCTGTGGCACGACTGCATTTATATTTTCTTCATCGGAAAAGAAGGAACTTACGAAATTGAATACATTTTGTCTCATACTATCGAGGTAACTCGATGACCATTTGATTAACTCTTCTGAGAAACCATACTGCTGAAGTTTGTAAGTAAGACCTTTGTGCCAGACCCCGTCGAAAGCCTTACTTATGTCACAAAATACTATACATGTTGACTTTCTCTCGTCTAAAGAACTGTCAACCTGATTATAAATATCAATTAGTTGATAGCCGAGTGTCCAGTCAGGAAGCCTGATTGTTTTTTCCCCCATAAATTAGTTGATTTTTATGTAGGTAATTCTAAAAGTGCTTAAATATTATTCTTTCCATCAGTTTGTCCAAACAGCTGATAAGCGAAACAGGTCTGTAATTTGATGGCAAAGATTTGTCTCCCTTTTTAAAGAAGGGCATAACAGTTGCAGTTTTCCGACAAATTGGATAAAGTGATAAAGAGGGTGATCTATTGAATAACATATATAATAATGGTACACATATTGATCGACATGTTTCTTTTATCATCTAATGACTGATTTCATCAGGTCCACTGGCGATTTTATAACCAGATTTAATAAAACATCAATAATTTCCTCTTCAGTTATACGAAAATTATTTATCGAACTACAGTAAACTCCGCTTATAACTAACTCATCGGGCCCTATCAAATATGTTCCTTATATCAGGAGTAAGTTCCTTATATCCGTTTATCGAATACGTTCCTTATATACGATGTATATATATCAGAATAAAATATATATCGAACAAGTAAAGAAACGCTCACAATATTTACGTAAACTTTTACCATTTGAATATCGTACTTTGCAATTATATTTGGACACCGTCATGGAATAACCTGTCTTAATGACATCGATGACGTTATCGGGAAACCCGCTATGAAATGACGTCACGATTTTTTGGGAAAACCAGGAAGCGGAAATTTACACGTGTTTACAGTTTGCAGTGATAACGGTCATAATTTGAATGTTGTGTACACCAAACGATGGATTGGGAAGTAGAAGTAAGTGTTTAACTGTTTTTCTATTAAATAATACTTCTGCCGTGAATACATCGTGTATAAAGTAGAGATCTATGTAAAATGCATCGGTGTGGTACTCGGTCAATTTGGGTCATGGCTGTTTACGAGTTTTAACCTTTACAGTATGTCATTTCATCGCCACCTCTCTCAAAAGGAGACGATTGCTAATTCACTTTTAGCTGATCCAAGAACATTAATGATATCATAACTTAGTTACGCAAACTCTGCATTGAAGGTAAATAAGGCTAAATTTACCCCACCCGCCACGATATACAGCAGACAATGTCAATGTGACATGACCTTCAATCGTCAAAGATCGAACAAGAAGTTCTGTAGTGTATGATTGTTTCTATTCACTTGGTAAACATTGAAACATTTTTTTAACTTGTAAACAAATAAAAAAATAAGTTCGAATTGCGGGTTACACTGTTAATTTATGTCTCGTAGATAATTTGTAATTAATTGTACTCGTGGCTCGGCCTCCGTGGCACAATCAGCTACGATGTAGGCCGTAAACCTTTTCTTCAAGGGGGTAGTTGGTTCGAGACCTGGTAGGGTCGTTTGTATTCATTTTTTATGTTGCGCAAACTATTCCTTATGATTGTGTTTTTAGTGGACTTTGAAGTCTAATGACCCGAACATAATAAATACCATTTTATAGCTCATAAAATATGATTTAGAAGTACATGTACAATGTAGTTAATAAAATTATATTGAATGTTGGCGCATAACATAGGCCTAAACTGGGTCCTAGGACACAGACGTAAATGAGAGGGTTTTTCACTGAAATAATTCGCCGAATTCAATCAAATTTTGTTGGTAGATACATGTTAATCAAAAGTTCAAGTCAATAGATTCAAAGTAACACAGGTTAACCAAATAACCATTTGTTTCGGGCATGTAAGATTTTCATTTTCTCTGATATTTTCAGCTAATTTTTTTATAAAACAAATGTTCACGACATTGACTACAATAGATAATTTCTTTCGAAAATTATAGCTTAAAAACTCATAAAAGTGATTTTGTTTGCTTTTAAGAAATTATCGTTTTGCATTCTATCTCCTTCATTTTGGGCCATTTTCTTAAATAGTCGCTTGTGAAAACAGTAACAGATAACGCAACAAATAAATATGCTTAAAACCACGGACCTATATACACATGGATTGGCAACTTCCGAAAATCGATAATGCGATATCGGAGTATATATTACCCATCATGCTTTGCGCGCGCTCGGTGTTTTCGGAAATTTTCCGACTTGTGATATTCGGCAGGTGCCGCCAGACTGAACAACATTTTCAAGAAACAAAATCGATAAGAGTTACGCGTTACGAAAAAAAAATGGGCTTGGAATAAGACAAAAGTTGCATAAACAAAGAAAAATACAAACTATTGAGCCATATATATTGAAGTAGACTCGATTAAATTTGATTTATTGTTTACGTTTTTCCCCCGATACATTCCAAGATGGAGGACGGCGGGAAGCTTCATATTCTACACGAGCTGACAAAATTATCAACTTACACAATCGATTAAAGTTACGCATTACGAAAAAAAGATATCGGTTTGAATGAGACTAAAGTTACATAAAGAAAAAAAACTATTGAGCCATAATTATTGAAGAAGACACGATTAAATTTGATTATTTTTCAAGATGGAGGACAGGTGGACGCTGGGAGTTTTCGATTTCGGCAAACCTCGGATATCGTCCATCGATGCTAAAATCTCGCATAAAATCTCGCATAAAATCTCGCCATCTGCGATAAAAAGGTTGAATTTGCATAGGAAGATACGAGAGTTGCCAATCCATGTGTATATAGGTCCGTGTTAAAACTTAATGTACATCATGTAAATTTGTCATTGTAAATCTTATAACCTTTGCCGTTAATATTGCTATTTTTCTGTGTCTTAAAATATTTCAATTTTCTCTTGAATTATTGCGTTGCGACAATGGTATTTCCAGACGTTTTAACATGCATTCTGAAGTGACATAGTATTTTGAGATTGGAATAAAATGGACTACTAGTTATTATTCATTTAATTTTTAATATTGTAGGAGCTGAAAAATGCTCTGTCAGTCAGAACATTTTGGGTGGACACCTCTGAATTTCTAAAATTCTAATTTAGAAAGTGATGATAATTTAGAAAAAAATCCAAGAAGCCAATCAGGATGATCAGGTATAACTTATCCTTTACTTAAATTACAAGTTTATATCAGTTATACCTTCTAAGCGAAAAAGTGTCCATATCGGTACATATTCAGTACACGTGTTGCTAGTTTTAAAAGTGCCGCCTTCGACTTCAAGTAGTTCAAACATTCGCTGAATAGTCGGAATTTAGCATATTCATGTATACGGTATGACATTTAATCCAAGGGACAAAACTAAATGGATTAATATATTGAGTTTATTTTAACACTTTCACTGTCATGTTCGTCATTCACCGAGAAACCAAGTGCTACTTGGACATTCTTTTATATGAACTGGATCGCTAAATACTTAAAGGATAAAATCTGAACATAGCCAAATAGCACTGAAAGCAGATAGCTGCGTATATCATGGTTTTGAGGTGCTTAACAGTGAAAGTGTTAAAATACTCAACATTGCTTTATTAAGCATGATAATGTCTCATATTATACCAGAGGTATGATGTAGTTTCGAGAAACTATTCAAACAAGTCTTATTTGTTTCGAAGTAGAGTAGAGTATTGGCTGACAATTCCGTTTTCACCTCTAGGCCTCAGTGGTTTGAGTCACCAATTTCAAGGGGCCTTTATCATGGCTGTTAAAAGCCAAACATATTCAATCACCTTTTATTTAGTGCAACCTCCCTACAAGAGCCTACAGCCGGATGACTGGAAATTGGCTGTTGTCCAGAGGTGGCTGTTGCTCAGAGGGGTCATTTTGTGGTAATATATATTATCAACCTTTTTGTTGTTTTTGCGGGTTTATGCTTTTGGTACGTAACATTTTAAAGACTCCCTTTCAGCCGCAATCAGATGAAAATCAAAGTTAACAAACAACATGGTGTAAATGATTAATCTTGATTACCTTTGAGTTGAATCAGTTATCAATTCCTAAACATATTATCCGTAAACACGCTGATTGACATATATTTTGCACTCCGTAAGTCGATAATGAGAAAGGAATCCGAACAAATCGGATCTTTGGGTCGTGGGGGGACGCGAGAATAGCCTAACTTTGGGTTTTGAGCGGACGCGAGAATAGCCTATCTTTGGTAATGAGCGGATACGACAGCTGCCGAGAACTTGGAATGTGTTAAGTTGAATACTTTGACAAACTTTGGGTCATGAGTGGATACGACAGCTGCCCAGAATCGTTGTTCAGTTGAATACTTTCACAAACATTATGCGGGCACCTGTTGAACCAGAATAAGGCGATTGTTGATTACAGTTATGTCGAATGGAATATTGTACAGTCAATTTGCGGTCACTCGAAGTGCCAATTTAAGGGACTGTAATATAATTTCGACCGACCGCATCTTCGAGTAAACGCATCAGATATTATCTAGAATAGTTCACTGACACCGGACGTTGTCGTAATTAGAAGCAAATCATTAAATAAAATGAATTAAAAAAAGTATTTTTCATTTACGTTATTACGAAACAAGTACAATATATACATAAATTAAATATGCACCATGAATAAGGAACCCACATTTTTCAGTCGACAATACAATTTTACAACATAATTTATACACGGGTGATATATACAAGGCCCATCACTAGATTACTCGAATCTAATACAAAATCTAATATAAAAGATACTGTTAACGTTTCAGATATCCTCCAAGATACATTTATCTATTTTTATTCAGCTTTAAATCTTTAAATACGGTTTACACTGTTTCTTAACAGGAATATCTGTCATTTTCTGAAAATTGTTTGAGTCGTTACAGAAAGTTGTGAAAATAACATTTCATTTCATTATATTTAAGGGTCATGGAGGCTTATTGGAACTCTAACTTCTTATAAATTTGTCTATTTAAGATATGTAAATACTTCTAATTTTCTCTGTATCCGCTTATTATCTTCACCAAGTTACTCTGACTGTAAATAATTTAAATTATGTTTTACAATATATTTTTCTGATCGTATATCTACAGAAAATACGACTGAAATAGAAGTAATCCAATGTATTGTTAAAACATGCAATACGAGCATCATGATTTGCAGTATTTCAATGCTATCGCGTATCCTCTACCAAGCCGAATTGCGTGCGTAAAATGTATAAAGCATTGTTTAAGTTTATAAACACCTGTTTTGGTATCATCTATCATTCAGTTTGAAAAGATACATCCAATATCTGTTGTATCGTCAGTAGGGAATATAGAGGCTTATGTATTTTGATATTCTTGTTTCTGTCTCATGACACAGGAAAATGAACCTTTAAACTATCAACTGTAACAGATATTGTACACACAACAGCTTTGTCACGAAGCAGTCACGCAGCAAGACTTTGTGCATCGTTACAGACAGAACGAGCATGCTCAAAATATATATTAATGTTTAAATTTGCATAGGTTTTAATACTGTCATGATAATTTTGCTTTGGGGACAATTACTCAAACCTTTTAATTCACTATGCAGTAATTTTTCTTCGTTATATGACAATAGACCAAAATATGGATGTCGTAGTACATCTCAGGAAACCAGAAATGGGCGCTGTAAACATCTTTTGCGACAATGAACCAATTTTGGGACATTAGTGTACATAAATATCAGAATCCAATATTGGGGGACTGTCGTATACGACGGTGAACCTTTTCTGACCTCCTAGTGTGTCTAAACTTAGGACATTAAACAGTAAATACTCAACAATAGACCAATTTATGGATGTCCTAGTGCATCTCAGGAAACAAGAAATGGACGACTGTTGTGTACGTATACAGAAATTTTGTAGGCGATTCTCGCGTCCGACCACGACCCAATTTCATTCCAAAATATAACTCGAAATTTTCCGAGAATTGTTTTATGGAAAGCTTTTCCGGTCAAAATTTTGACGGCTGATTAGCGGGTTCCTTGACCGTTTGAGAGGTTTTCTGTCAATTCGGGATGAAAAATAGTGGCTGTGGCCGGAGTTTGGAGGTGGCTGTTGGTGGGAGGTAAAACATAATGAAAAACCAACGGGGGAATTCAAATTGACTGTTGTAAGGAGGTGGCTGGTGGTGGGAGGTGACCGTTAGTGGAGGTTACACTGTATTTAAAAGCTGATTTTCAACAACTAAAGCTATTTTGATTCATACGAAAAACCTTCATTATCCGAGATATTTATTTCAATGCATTAATTTTTTTAATGGACACGCTCTATGTTTGATTGATGCAAGATTTGGACTTTTAAAAAGGTTGTACCACAGATCCGACTGTGGGACCATTGAGTAGATGGAAGTGTTGGTAAACTGCTCATCAACAGCAAATGTGGCAGTTGGATATCCGCAATGTCAAATGCGAAATTGGAAAGCTTTTCTGTAATAGCAGTTCACCTCGCTTATTGGAATAAGGTACTGTTAGTCTGTTACCCAATTTGCGATCTATTGAGCGCATTTATATCTTTACAAATCAAGACATAAAGATTGTCATAAAAGAGTTGGTGTCATCATGCATCACCATGGCAATTGCTTTTTATTGCATGGCAGTACTGTTGTTTTTTTATGTCATTTAATAGCTCTATCAGAACCGTTATCAGTCAAGCATGCGATGTTCTAACTACACACTGGTACTTTGCAATAGCAGTCTGTATTTTTTTTTTTGAATATGTGAAAACCTTCTTTTTTAAGGACAACACCATTATGAAACTTGAAATTGTGCAAAATTATACGTATAGTGTAATAGATGTTACCAATTATAACAACTGACCGTATTCTTCGAGTATGTAAAAAGATCTAATTGTACTTTTAGTTATTTTTCAATCTTAAAAGTAATGTAAGATATGTAGACGTTAAACATTTAAAATTATTCAATGTTTATTATTCACTCATTTTACTTTTCTATTTCAAGGAAAGATCAGTATTTCCGGTTGTCAGCAGATGAGCCTGGTGTTGTCACTGTAAAGGAAAGTTGTCATAAAGACGAGGAGGGTGTGTGAATCCTGATAGACCCAACCTTCCGTTTTCCTAATATCGAACGACGGGCACCTGTACCACCTCAAGGGCTGAATTAGCGGCAGGAATATTATATACATATCTTTGAGGCCTGACGTCCGTCCTGCATGTCAAAATGAACTCTTTCTTGCACCAGAGAGGCCATAATATGGCTTGGAACGTATTAAATATAATACATTAGGACGTACATGAAGACAGGTTTTATTGACGTCATTGTGTTGGGAATAAAGGCAGAACATGTACGGACGTATACATTTCCATGGTGCATGTAATGCATTTTCGAAGTCGAATGACATACATGTAGTTCTGAAAATATACATCAATCATCATACTGGTTTCTTTGTGTTCTATCAACAACTATGTGTTAAATAGATGCTATGAAAGTTTCAGTATATTACTTTTTCAAACTCTCCTCCGTTGATAATGTCTATACTAATGCAGCACACGTGACAATGATGGAGCAACGCTGTGTTTCAGTTGCTAGGCAACACAGTTCACTCACCGTTGACTTAATGCTTATCACTATTTTCTCTTTAGTCAATTTTATATTACCCTATTTTAATATTCGAAAACAGTTACCTTTAACTTTAAGTTAGGATGCTTCGTTTTCAAAAACATTGATTCCAGTGAATGTTGCGACGTAAAATTACTACGATGTCAAATTTTTAGTTTCTTATGAAGTATCTATGTCATATAAAGCGTCATAGCTCTTTTCATCATTATTATTTTCCGATTGTTTTTCTTGTTTGTTTCCATAAATGACGTATCTTCATAAAACTATATTAAAAAAAACAAGATTAAAACAGGTTTTATTGATACATGGTTAAGTACCGGTAGCTTTAAGCAATACGCAAGATAGTTATCGGATGCTGTTGTTGCTAGGCAACCGAGTTCACCCATCAGGGATGCGAATATTGTTGAATATATTCTACTAAATTCATGTTCACCATTGCTGTGTTTTTGTTTCCGTAAATAATTAATAATTCAATCCTGTTGAATATCTTTCTCTATATCCATGTTCAACATTGCTTGGCTTTTGAATTTAAAAATAGTCGATATGGTTAATTTTTAAAAACATGGATTCAAACGACCGTTACGAAGTCAAATTTACCACGACGTCAACATAACGTTAGTTCTACATCAATACCTATGTCATTCAAAACGTCATATTCCGTCAATTATTAATATTTTGCGATAATGTTTTCGATTTTTTGTTTCTAAAGGATTGAACTTGATGAAAATATAAAAAACTCAAAATCGAACATTTTGTCATTAAGACAGGTTTTTCCATGACTGTGCCCATTTGTATTCTCAATTAACTAGTTTACCAAAAGGTTACACATGTGTAATGATTTAGCTTTATGAATAATAGCTACAAGTGCGCTATGAAAAGAACAATGCAGACGGCAAATGCAAAATCAACAGATTTTTTTAACTCTTCGGAACAGTTCGATATGTACGATTACTTTACTGTACATTTTTCATTTTTGGGCCGGAAAATATTGTTTCTTACATCCGAAGTTTCCTTAAAACCGGAGTACGATATAACCGTATATTTTTACATTAAACAAAGAAGGGAAAAAATCGGGCCATACACAGTTCGTTATATCCTACGTTACGTTATATCCGGAGTCGATATATACAGAGTTTACTGTATTTGTTGAGTGTGTGAATCGTCAAAAGTCGAAATCGAAGTTAAAATGTTGCGAGCATTTGCTTTATCTACATCTGTAAAGGTTAAGGAGTTTGCATTTGTTAAAAGAGGCGGAATAGATTAACTTGTAAGTAACTTTTCAGTTTTCATTTATTTACTTGGATTTTTTTAGCTCGTTTCGCATAAAGGAATACTCTAAATTATTAAAAATGTGTCATTGGAATGTTTTTTTACGTTGCTTGCTTTATTACGAGGTATTTTGTAAGATTTCCAATCTTTTAATTTCCCGCTATATATTGCGATTTTCTTTTGCCTATCGCGACGAGTTGAAATCTTCATACAATGTAATTTCCTAATTGTAGCATGGGTTGTCGTTCGGACAAATAGTTACTAATTTATTAGGTATGCATGCTTTTACTAGACCGGTGAATTTTGCACTAAAGTCTGAAGTTGCAGTGTTTATGTTTCCTTGATTAATGAAAGACCAGTCAGTATAACGTTTTTCATTAAATTCAGCAAAATCTGCCCGTTTATTATTCCATACTCTACGTTTGAAAGGGGCTTTTGGACGTAGATTAACTTTTATATAGGCAAATGTTCCGTAGAGGTCGCTAATAATTTTGTCTGTTTCATAAACACCAGAATACAGGCATTGTATATTATTAATTAGATCAATTAAATTCCTGGAATACGGCGTTACGCGCATTGGTTGATTAATGGCATTAGTTACATATATATTGTGTAATTATAAAATATCTCTAGATGTGTTATTATTTGAGTTTAGTTTATCATGATTTATATCTCCAACCAGTAACAAATTGGTTGATACTTCAAGCGCATTTAAATGCATACGTTTAGTCTATCCCACACTTTAATAGGAGTATTCGGCGGACGACATACATGTATATTACTAAGTAAATAAGTCTCCGCTTCGTCCTTGATTTCAACCCAGATCGATCCCGGGAGTAATGTTTCTAGTCGCATTACGCGTTTAGCGTGAAATCGCGATGAAGTACATGTATGCACAAGATGGCCACCCAAATGAGAAGCATTATCTTTCCTATACATTGACCAGAAGTTGTTCTAATATTAACATATCGTCATTAAAGTCAGTAGAGAGTTTTGTTTCAGTGAAACATAAAAAGTCATAATCAAGAACGTTATCGTTACCATAATCAAGGATTTTCCTTTATGTCACCGCATAATAAAAGCAAATACTTGAAGAAAATTGCACAGTAAAATATATCACCCGAGTGAGTAATCGGAGTTGTTTCCCCTAGACTGTCCATTGTGTCGCATACTAACAACACTGCAGTAAACGCAAATATTTCGTTTAAAATGCTCGATAGGATATGAAAAAACGCGAAAATTAGTAAAAAGAGTAAGTATTTAATAGAGAGTAACAACAACGCACATACATGTAATGAACTAATTATCATGAGTTTGAAGGTGCACAATTTTACCTGCCTGCAATTTCAAAACAAACCAATGGATATTGTATAAGCACTTAAGTCATTTACTTAAAGTGATATAATGTACATAACATTTGATGAACCATTGGCCTGTGAAGACAATGTGTATTACAAACTCTAGCATGAATCTGCAGCATTGGACATAAAGGCGTGGACAGAAACTATAAAAGTGAATAAATACATTAAAATGCTTACAAAATATATAGAGAAAAACAACGTATTTTCTAGAATGTACATGTTAATTCTACATGTACCTATATTTGAATATAACATGAAGCTTAAACTTTTTTTAAAAAGAGAAGAAAGAAAAACGACAGTATTATGAGGGAAAGGTGGTATTGCTATATATATAGACAATTAATTTGCAAGGCCATGTAGCTAAAACGAGTGAGAGAAACACGGTAATATAAAGAACAAGCTTTAATGTTTAAAACGGTTCAAGTTAATTGTTCATGGGGTTCTGTTTATTGGAAGAAATTTAATATGCTACGGTAAATGCACTAGTTTCCATTCAGATTCAAACGAACCGTCAGTCGATCTAAAAGCTGTTAAAATTTATCAAGAAAGAAAAATAACATAGCATTCTCACCTTTCATATATGTTATTTAAAGATACGTTTTTATTAAAGAATAACAGAGAGTAAAAGCAAAAGCAGCAACCGTCAGGGACTAAGCACACACGAAAACACACCTTTCTCATTTTAATCATAAAACAAACCCATTCCGAAACTTAGGCCCTATGTACCGTAAGGCCAGAACAAGAACAGTAACACAAACTCACTTTAAATTAAAACAACTCAATAAAGACATAGTGGCAAATATATACAGAACAGTTTATAATAGTCTTGGAACCGTTTGATATCATGCAATATGTAGTGGAGATGATCTCTATGAATCTGTGATCATTCGAACCTGGTATAGGATTTACATTCCACCGTGAATTAATCCACCTCTCTAAAATGCATGGGAATGAAATATCAAAACGGGCATTGGAGTAACAAGTGAGTTTTAAGTAGGTCATAAATTGGCTTCGTGAGTTTCCCTTCAGTTTAGCCCTATTCAATTCCTGGTTTAAATGTTCATGTTTTAGTATCAGATATGTCCGAGTCCGCATAATTCTTGTTTACTGACAGTGTATCAAATGCTTTCATATCTGCTTCTGGGTCAAATTTCACTTTCGATGGTCCCAGTCTACCGTGAGGTGTATTCTTAAGTTCTCGAGAAATGATGAGTCTTTTCCTTTTTCTCGATCTGAAAAAGTGGTATTCGGTGAAAACTGGTGCATTGATTTGTAAGGAAATACTGGGCGTACCATATAAAATATAACCTGCCTTTAGTGAGATCTAAGATATCATCCTAATGTTTTCAAACATAAACGAGACAAAGATCAGTTACAAATTTCAAAGTATTCATTTAATGTCCTGTATCTGTTTATATAAATAAATATAATTCGCAGTAAGTTTTGAATACTACTTGTTTTATATCTTGTCAAAAATGAATAATGGATATTCGTCCCTTGAAACTGCATTTTCTTACAATGTATATTACAATGACTAAAGATGAGATTATCTACAACATTTTACTTATGATCCAGAAAAGAAAATGCAAGAAACGTAAAATCCAGAAATGGGGAAAGGTTGAGCTGAAAATCTCTCACAGTGCAAATCACTTATTGTTTTTTTTTATTATGCTCCAACCGAATATGAAGGGGTATAATATTGGCTTGAACATGTCAGTCGCTCTGTCGGTAGACCAAAATATTGCCCGATCAATAACTAGAGAACACTTGTGTCTAGGTGCCACAAACTTATTACATTATAGGTTGTTTTGTCATGGCAAGTATGTGACTTCCATTGATTTCGAGGTCAACAGATAAAAGTCAAACGTCGTAGTGACCTTCAACAGAACAAGAACCATGTTAGACATGGCCATCGCCCCGCTGAGTGCTCCTTCTATGTATAGGTTCTAATTCAATACACTATTAGTAATTATAACGTGTTAAGGGTTATTTATCTGCACTTTCTCTGTGTTAATGTCGCACTTCTACTCTAAAAATCTGAAATTGTATGCATTGCATAAACGTTTTCTGCGAAAAATCAATAAAGGGAGATAGCTTAGGGTATTTTGGACTTATGGTTCTTGAACACTGCACTTCATCGTAATGTCCTCTATGACTCAATTCAAGTTAAGTACTTAAGGAGTTATGGCCCAGACAAGAAAAGGAAATAAGGGAGATAATTTTAAAATAGGACAAGCTAGAGTTAAGGTCCTTGTACACTGCACTTTATCGCAAAGTCCTCTGTCTATGTGTAAATTTTAAACTTATTCCCTTCCTTTCGGAGTTATATTCCAGACAAAAGTGTTTTTAGGCGGAATAATCTTTTATTTCGTAACACAAGTTTGTAATTAAGACAAGCTCTATGGCGTTTTCAAAGACTATATAAACATAGATGTAAAAGTGTTATGGACAAGAAAAAAAATTAAAAAACAAAACTTATTGTTAAGACACAGAAGAATGTATCTTTTGTACTAAATGCCTTCCCCATAATTTCAACTTATTATTTCAAATAGCTATTTAACATTGAATAGGAAATAATATGAAGAAGGTACATGTACGCAACAAAGCGGTGTAAATGAAAATATAAGTTTTGATTTTAGCACGCTACTCTATACATTACTTGTAAATACACGACTTTTGCATTTATTTAGACAGTTACGTTAAAAAACAAAACGTATTAGAATATTGATAAATGGCCATACTCACTTATATCGCCTGTAAACAATGAAGACAAAAAGGACCACTACCAGAGCGCCTGCGCTTCCAACAAGTATCCAAGTAACTAAAAAGACATTACAGATATTCATTATTGTAACTGTGTATTACAATATTAACAATTATACAACTCATCAACTTAAAAAATAATTACATTTTTGTATTACTTACTGTAATTACCCGTCATACATAAGGTACATATTGAAACTTGTTAATTGAAACACTTCTGACCTCATTGCTTAGAATTTGGTGTAGAACACTTATCATACATTGTATTTACATGACATATATTTTCGTGAAGTAGCGCCTGACAAAAGTTAGGATTTCATTCGTCAAAGTCGTCAAACCTTGGTATTTTAGTCTCTCTCTCTCTCTCTCTCTCTCTCTCTCTCTCTCTCTCTAACATATCTGAAGTAAATGATCTGATGTTTGGTCTGACCACTCGAGCATT
The DNA here is from genome assembly GCA_022818135.1 of Saxidomus purpurata. NCBI lineage: Eukaryota > Metazoa > Mollusca > Bivalvia > Venerida > Veneridae > Saxidomus > Saxidomus purpurata. Next base: position 18,960,471 of record JAFMSR010000017.1, read on the forward strand.
TCGTTTATGAGGACAGCTTCTATGTTTCACACACATGTGCATCGAGCATATTGTGTCCCGTGCGAAGTCTGAACAAAATGACTTGTTCCCATCTGTCTAGTAGATGGTAGTCATTTTTTTGTGTCTTCATTTTGTAAGAGTCTTACCGGTATATTTGTATCCACTTTCCGATTCTCGCTGAGTCTGTAAGTCCTTTCGCAAGTCCTTGTATTAACTCCAGTTAGCCTTCTTGTAGTTCCATCTAGGCAAGCTTGGTACTTGTCTTTTCTACGGCAGGGTGAGATAAACCGGGCGATGGTCACTGCCTCCAAGGTATTCCCTTGTGACATGACCGTGTGTGTCTTCTGTGCAGAATTCAAGGCCAGCAGTACAATTGCTACCAGTATGCAAGTGTCTGGAGTACAATGATGATTGATCATCAAAGTCATTGATCAGCATCAGTTTGCATTTCTGTTGCCATGTGGTCACATTCTCAACTCCAATGCTTATACATATTAGTGTATGGACTCCTCCTTTTGCTCTTTCTAGTCTCTCGCAACGGAAGCACCGATAGGCTCTAACCTTGAACGATTCGTTTTAAACAGCAAATTTTGACGTCGTTTTCTTACAGAATAATTCCTAGTTTTCTAGAGTCATTCTGCGTTCCAATGCGTAGCTATCAAAAGTTTTATTTTGCTTCGATATAGTTATATTAATTTTTCGTCCACTTTAAACAGGCGGGCAGTTTACATGTACCTAATCATCGTTCCTGGGACGAACCAGTACGAACCATATATTTTCTGCGTGAAACTGCCAACTTTCTCACATAAAGATACATGATATTTAACAGGAGTCGAACCCATAGCCCTGAATCTATGAGAGGTTTCAGTAGTTTCAAGTCAACGATGCCAACCCGTCGACCACGTAGGCTTCTTCCGTGTCGTTGTTTTGCAAGTAGATTTTCTACCTCGCCTCCTGGCTCTAGGTCGAGGTGACTGATTTCCGGTGGTTTGGGACGGATGCTTTTCCCTGGAAGGACCTCAAAGATCCAGCGTCAGATTCCGATGTGCTCTAGATGATTGTGCCGACATTTTGGGAATGCATAATTATATTATGGTTTGCTAGAGCGCACAAAACTGGACTGGTACATCTGACTCTAGGTTTGTGTTGCCAAATTCTTAGTTTATGGTGTAACACCTTTCATGGAATCACAATAGGGGTCCTTACACTAGCTATTTACCCATGGCGTGTAGTCTGATCATAGTCATCAGGGCATGTTCACACTTCGATAGGATTTGAATGCCGCTTGTACATCGCAGTTCAGTCTGAGACCGCGGGATGTTCCAACGAAAAGGCACTGCATAGGGCTTGTTAATGGAGGGGCAATGTACCGGCAGATTAGACGTACGGGCTCGGCTCCCTTTTCGCACAAGACGTTCCTATAACAAAGGCTGAAAGCAAAATGTAGTAGGCACACTTCATTCAGCACACCACACTAAACGTATAACATGGACCTAACTGACACACACACACTTATTATATAAACCACTACATGTTTGGAAAGCACTTAACAGATGAATCAAGACAAACAATGATTTTCGTGGCTACAAAAATAGGTCACTAAATTTAATAAAATGACTTACTTATAATCAAGTTCTGAACAAGCCTTGCAGACATGAAAAGCCCCCTTAACCGAAATCTTTTGTAATTATGAGCCCATAATAACGTTTAGATAGATTGGCATCGAGATTAAAATACCTTTCCAAAAGTGTATAGGTTAATATTCTTTCTGAAAATAAAAACGGATAAAATTTCTGATGAATTTGGCGAATGAAATCTGAGCTTTGTCAGGCGCAACCTTTAACGTTACCTAAAGTGGCGTAGACATTGACGTTTTACATTTATTATTGCCTTTTAAACTGACGAGGCTATATTTATCCAAATGTGAGAAATAAAACAAACCTGTGTATTATGGCTCCTCTTGGATAGATTAAATATACAGTTTCTGAAAGGTTAGTGTCTAATGAACAAAGTCTGGTATGTTTGGGAGTTGTAGATCAGGTCTTTTGAAAGTAACAATATGTGTAACAATATGATAGTAATACGTATGCGCGATATCTATCGTGAACGACTCTCGGTTCTGCCGTTCACAATACCTACGTTGTGTACCTAAACAGCCTACCGTTACCTAGTCCGGAAATAGATACAGATATTAAAATTGTGTATTTCTAGTACTTTGTAGGCATGTACTGTAATGAGGAAATGCGTGTTTCAGTCAGTTTTAAGTTACTAAGCAATACATAACATATGACTTGAGGAATATCTTAAACTTCAATACACAATATATTTCAAACACCCCTCGTACATCGTTAGATTTATAGCTTTAAGATCTCGTTTCTACTGAAAATTGTATTTTTAAGGAACACACTGATAAATTAAATGTAAATCAATTCGGAAGTGAAGATTATTGAGGCAAATGCAGCAATAGACAGTGTTTCACGTCTTATTTACCTTTAAGTCCATTCTCAAGTGTCTCCACCTCTTCCACTACAATGAAAGTTTAAAAAAAAGTTTTCATTTGTTTCAGATAGGAATTACATGAGGATTAATTTATAGAGAATGACATAAAACTATCTATAAAAACAAAAATAATATCAAAACGTGTACACTTGATACATGTAGTTTTTGTCATTTTCGTCGCCTTATTTCCAGAATCCCGATAGTCGGTTTTTTGGGTTTTGACATTTTGATACCGTTGTACTCGTCTCATCAAGCTCTTTATGATAACGTAGTCTGTTTTCTTATGTAACTAATATAAATCGGTTAAAAGCTAATTCCATTAACCCGTAAGTCACTGCTCTTCATAAAAATTTCAAACTTCAAAATCGATTTTCTCAAAACTTACAAAATTGACTGACGGGCTTCTGAAAAAAGGCGACGTTTTGTTATTCCACATTGCCCCTCTCTCTACGAGGTTGATTCCAACTAGTATGAGTCTCGAGAGCGATAAATCCAAGTTGTAAGAACTTGTTTCGCTATCGAGAAAAAATAAATAAGTATATAATGTCTTTAGTTTTCCATGGTGTTCTGTTAAGGTTGAACAAAGCAACCATTCCAATGTTTATTGTTACATATGTATGAATACGGCATTCATGACTTGAGGGATAGTTTAAACTCCAAGACATCGTTTTTGGATACGGACAAGAACGGTTTCAATTTATATAGAAATGATATCTGTGTCTTAAGACGTAGAAAGACATTTGCTAACTTTTGCATATAGGTACGAACAATATACCGATGTGGTGAAAATGCATCGTCTTGGTTAGGGTTTCTCTTCACACAGAGCAACTGTCGTGTGTCTTACAATCGATTGCCATTTCTCACAATCAAGCTTTCCGAAGAATGAAACTCATGCGGATTTGAGCAACAAGTCACACAGTTCGAAATCAAATGTTATTTTTAAAATAAAGAAACACATAATAACAAATTGCTACAGTAGCTTATAAAATTCACTAGACTAAAATCTCATATACTATATATATATATAGAATGAATATAATGGATGGTGTATTTTACATTTGTCTTATCACGATTAAAAGCAAGGATTAATTTCTTGCTAACTGCTTAGAGATTTGTCTAGAATCGTATCAGTTCACATTCAGACATAATATATTCTTGTAATCAGTGCCTTTGTTGACTTTGCAGTATGTAAAACGCATAAAACGGACACCATCTTGCTTATCAGTATATCGGCGTCAATACAGGACTTGGTGATTGTACTACAAAGCGTTTATCGTGTGAAAGTTATCTTTTAAAGATATTGAAATACAATTTTCAAACAAGACATTTTATAAAAATAACTTTATGGCATGATTACCTGTACAGTCATTAATGGTTGTTGACCGTATTCCAATGGTACTTTTACCCGAAGGGCAACTTGTACAGCTTGACTGTCCCTCTGTATCCTGATACGTTCCTATAGGACAAGGTTTACAGTAGTCTGTATACAGATATGATCCTTTACCGCATGGAACTGCAACATAAGAATTAATCAAAATTTTACAATCTCAATGATTTTATATAATGGTAGATGCTTGAGCCTTAGTTGGTGGCCATCTTATATAAGTAGCCACCTGCCTATTTAAAAAAAAACAAATGTATTTTATTTGGCCATTATATTAAATATAAAAAAAACAAATCTGCTAACGCATCACCTGCCCTTTTCCTTTCTTTATTTAGTTATCAACCCTTCCAATATGTGCAAACTCATTTTCAGATGTACGATAGCTATAATGTCTTGCATTTATGAAGACATATAATAGATACATGCAATATATGGCAAATAATTTCAAGAGTGGGCTTCCCAACGAAAAGCATCAAGGCAATAACCAATGTTAAATCTGCCGAGGCTTAAATTAAAATTCTCTGTCATTTGTTGTATCATGTGACCTCCACATTAAAAGGTGTAATTTACTGGTCAAGACCAACCTCATTATCTTGTTTGAAGATCATTAATCTAATGGTTCTACTATTATTGAACATAATAGACCTGACCTATAATTTCACCGAGTGGGCACCAAAAGTGATATTTTCACAGGTAGCGAAGCAACGAGTGAAAATAAACTACTTTTGGTGTCCATGAGTGAAATTTCATTGATTCCAACATTTGTTCTACTTATTTAATGTTTTAAACTCTACGTTTGTTGAGTTTGTATCAATGACATATCGAAAATCGCGCAAACATAGTAAACATGACGTCATTTTAACGACGTCATCGTCGTATGGTTACCGGCATTCATTGCGCCTGGTATTCCTTTTGACGTTAACTCGGGTAGAACATTTTGATAATTTTAGTGGACACTGAGTTTATCGGGATATGATCCACAGTTCTATTTCGATAAACCACCGGATAGTGACCCCTTACTGACAGGTCCCCGTCCTCCTGGCCGGCGTAATTTCATACAAAATATAATTATGGTTTTTATCCGAGCATGTTCCACAAATTCAAAATTTCGTTAATAAGCCTTATAATATATAAGACATTTATGTTTGCCATGTGATGGAAGTCTGTCGGAAGCATAGAAAATCTGGTACAGTCATGCATATTGTCTTGGAGATAATACCTGCATCGATAGACACCAATAACATGTGTAATTACTACAATACGGGTTAAGTAAAAGTTGATAACCTAGCTATAAAGGCATGTTCGTGACTACCATATGGCAAACATCTTTATATTTCATATCAAATGGCTGATGAGGGAAAATTTTGAACTTAAATCATTATCGTATTCACTAACAATATTTGAATGCAACTGAAGTGACCGTGACGGCCACTCAACAGAACGTAACTATTCCAAATGAACTCCAGCGTAGCTTACCTTTATGAAAACCAACAATGACTTAGCTGAGCGATCCAAGCAATTACACATGCTAACAACCACTTAACCCATTGAGGGTTAGTTCGAGTTGTGACTTAGAATATGGACCGAAGCATTATGCTCTGGGCCACACATTTTTCCTTTAACTCAAAATAAAAACACATGACCAATAGAGCGTGGTCAGTTTGATTTGAACGAGATTGGAAGAGGTTTACTAGACAATGTTACTTACAAAATAACTAAGCTCTGGTTATGCAGAAATTAATTTGAAAGGTTTTTCTATGTAAGTCTTTATAAAACAAGTGACCCACAGCAGAGGCCAATCTAAACCCTAGGGACAAGATCTGAACAAACTCGGTAGATGTTTGCTAGAAAATGCAACAAACCAAACATCTAAGCTCTAGATCCTGTGGTTTTGCATAAGAATATTTTTAAAGGTAAATGTTATCACTGGGGTTATAAATTGAACAATCCTGGTAGAGGACCACTTACCAATGTTATATTGCTACATATCTTAGATAATAGGCCTTGTGTAGATAAAAAGGAGTTTTCTATAGCTACATAGTAAAATCAAGTGACTTCTAGGACGGGGTCAATTTTGACCCGGAGGTCATGATCTGAATTGTCTGGGTAGAGGTCTACTAGACAATGCTACACACCAAATATCTAATCTCTGTGCCTTGTAGTATTCGAGAAGAAGACTTAAAAATTGTTTGTTGCCATAGCAACCATAGGAATCTTCATTAAATGGAATTATGTGAACACCCTTGACCCAATGACAGTCTCTGTGAAGCGTTGTTACTTTTGGGGGAGAGGTATGTCCCTTAAAATAGCTTCATTAATTCACAGATACATGTACGACATCGGCTGTAGTTCATATTAATATTTATGTTTTAAGTTATACTGATAAAACCATCATTTAATACCATAAAATGCCACATCGTAAAACAAGCAAAAATGTGGTAGCTTACTACGTTTTGCTGCATATTGAATAATTCAGAAAATGAATACAAAGGTACGATTTGAATTGGAATTTTTAAAACGAAAATACGAACGAAATCAGTGTACAAGTATAATCGATTCAACACTAATCAAACGTTATTCCGACACATATACTCTGTCAACGTACCACAGTAAAAGCGTACTCTAGTTTCACCCGGTTTACACAAAACTTCCCCAGAAATATCTGTTTGATTGATATCGAGTTCAAAATCGTCATCTAGTATCTCAACCGTTAATTCCCCATTATCTACCGCATCTTGGATATATTGGAAAGCCTCTTCTAAATCACTCATTGTTTCATTGTTGTCACCTTTAATTTGAAAAGATATAAACAATGCTATTAAAGCATAGCCTACATAATGACATAATGTTGGAGGAATTGAAAGCCAACAAACTGTAAAATGTTTGTAATGTTCTACAAAATGTTAGAAGTGTTTTGCAAATAACAGTATGCGTATGAAATACAAATGAATGTTACAGAGAACTTATTACACATAAATTCTATAACAATTAGATAAGGTGCTTTCATATTTTATAAATTTAGAGTATAAGCACCAGGCTGAGTCGAGCATGGAAACACTATTTATAAACACTGGAACAGGTCCGCTATGAAACTAGGAAATAAAAATAAATAAATATGTTTGAACAGGTACATGTACGTCGACAATTTCATTTAAAATCGTAACATTTTTGGATGACGTATATTTGTAAAAGTATTAAAGACAGAAATCCCAAAACGCCATCAAATAAAACTCCACAACCATTGTAAAGCTGTTGTTTATGTAACATCAAAGCGGAAGGTTTTGTGTTATCCTTAAATCTTATAACATTATCATAACCTTCACTTGGATTATTTGTTATTTCCAAACTGAATCCAGCAGTCTCCGCTGTACGTCTACGACGACTTTTACTATCACAGTCAATGATATTTGCATAACCTATATTGCAGGTTTGTTTCGTTAAACATGGAACGTTCGCTATCAACGTTGTCAATGCCAAATTTATTTCTTCTCTGGCATAAGCTTCCAGTTCATCACTTGCACAATATAGATCTTGGTAGTGAGCCGAATAATGAACCTTTAGTGCTTCGGGTAGTTTAATTGCTGAAATTAAGTTTGAAAGTAGTAAGGAGCCTACTTTTCAATATTATATATGAGCTAACACAAAATTTATTTCAAATACATTGTTTTTCCTAATTTGCACACAATCTACTGACTTCAGCAACTGAAATATTTTCGTGTGTGTATTGTTTGCATGTTTTCATACAACATCACAACACTATATCATACGTAATGTATGTCTTGTGTTTTGAATCACAGCAAGATCAAATTGTTTTTGTTTTCAATTGTTCAATTCCGTCTGCATTCATCTTATTATAACCACACTATACATTACTGCAAAGTAAACTAATTTAAACACAATGATCTGTTTGTTGCGATTATATATATAGACACTAAATACTGTCCTGTGAAAAGGAAGAATATCATTTAATTATACCGAGCATTATAGAATACAGAAGTATACAAAATATGATACGAATAGAACTGTAAATGAGTTTTCAATCACAGTCAGTATGTTTGACCAATTGGAACTATAGTTAGACCTTTCATGGACTACAATATTTTCAAATACAATACACATTTTGCTGTACATACATGTACGCCGGTTTTGCTATACGTTTAACAACTTTTTGTAGACTTGTGTAGATATTCCACTGTGTCCTCGTGTGACTCGACAAAACAATTTGAAACAATGTTTAAATGTTGACTTTAAAATTTGACCTTAACCTGTAAACAATGTCACATTACAGCAGTTGAAATATGAACATGATAATGCCATCATTACCTTAAGCCCAGTTATACTGCCTGAGGTGATATCTGCATTAAAATAGGCAATGCCATTTGCTTTCGGTGAGTTAGAAACCTCAGAAACACTATTACATAGAGGTTATAACAATGTCATTGAAAAAAATATATCTTTTCATACCGACACACTTCGGTAACCGCCTTTCTGGATTTTCATCAGTCTGAAAGTTCCATTCGTGGAATGTCTGAGGTCCACAATAGTAAACCGATAGAGGCTCTACATCAAACTCGAAGCCATCGTCACAGGAAACAGTGCAGTTGATACTCTCAGAATCATTAAAACAGTCAAGGGATCCATTAAATGGAACATCAATTGAAGGGCATACTACAAATCAAAGTTACTAACCTGTATATCATTGTTAAGTTATTTTATATGCAGAGTGATTTATAGTAAACGTTCCATTATGTGATGCATTTATATGTACACGTTTTTATGAGGCAGATTACAAGTATGTTATGTAAAAGATAAATCTTTGCGTGAATAATTACGTATTCGAGTCATCACTACTGTATCTATTTTGTACTATGGCACAATTTGCTCTGTTGCGCTGTTGTAACTGTTCGCTGTTGAAGACAGATATATATATATATATATATATATATATATATATATATATATATATATATATATATATATATCAAAGTTAAGCTCCGCCCCCAAACACAGCGCAAATTATAAGAAATGCAGTACATTTTTCTTTAGATATATATGCAGTAGCCATACTACAAGTTACGTTACTTCATTATTTTACATTATACAATTAATACAGTTAAGCTACATTTTTTTAAATACAAGTAGTATATTAAACATTTCTGATACATGTACTGCTACAATTTGCATACCTGGACAGTCTGAATTGTTGCAGTCATTGTAATCAAATGTTTCTCCAGCACAGTCTTCTCCTCCATTGTCAGGTGTTGGGCTGTTGCATAATCTCTTCCGGGTCATCTCGCCGTCCCCACAAGTTGTTGTACATTCAGACCAGTTTCCCCACTCACTCCAACCACCATCCACTACAAAATGTAATAAATCAAAGATGTCGGTGCGTAGAACTTTCACATTAATAGCCGATGCTGTACATGTAGCTATTCTATGCCGGCGGACTAAAATAATATTGCTATCTGTATTTCATACATCATGCTCAGGCGTCATAAACATGTACTTTAGACATAAAACTAAATTATAAAAATGGAATAAATGAGGGGTATTGGAATTATGATATCTAAATATTTGGATTTTCAATTTTGTAACATTGAGCCTATCATACAATGTATCTAATGTTTTAGGCAAAAGCTTACTTTTTACTACAGATATTTACTTACAGATATCGGACCGACATTCCGTTACACGTATATGATGAAACAGTGAAACTAATGTTAGTGAACCAAAGTAACATGTAAATAATATTCTCCCTTCACTGTTTACAATTCACATATAATCGGCCCATAAAGCCCAGCGATATTGTTGCAATTTTCATTTATTGTGGGATGTTCAGGTTGTTCTTTTTACTGATCATTAGATATGGTATTTTTGATATGAATAATTTGAATTACTAGAAGTATTAGTGTCTTTGGCAGACAACCAAAGACCTCATGTTTCTCTGAGTAATTTTCCACAGTGTGAGTGGTTGAGCTAACACCTTGACCTGTTCCAAAAATAGACAACCTGAGTTCTATAATTAGTGAATGCTGGACTATGGAAGATTATTTTAAAGACTGGCATTAGGCCAATCATCTTAGCATTGCTACAACCTCTAGGAATAAATTGGCTGATATTTTTAGTATCACAAGTATTTTTAGATTGTGGGAAAGCCCCTTCCTTGATTATACAACAGAATGGCTATTTCTGGCATTGGATATTTTTGGTAACTAAGCATTCTGCATATTTTTAGTAACTAGGGAGACTGCCTATTTTTAGGAACTGTATACTGCTATATTTTTAGACTGAGTTAAGAATCTAAGAATAGACCCAACTGTGAAGTATTAAGGTATTTTTAGTTACTCTATTTTTACACACAAAACTGCAAGACAAAGAGATTTCCAAATAAGGGGGCTCATGGTGGCTGGTATAAAAGGGGGCGCTTGGTTGTGAGAGGGGTCTTCGAGAGTTGGTTTTCTATGTTATTAGAAGTTGCCAGTATATCTCATTGGAAGTAATCAAAGTGATTAACAGTAATTTGCAGTAACTTACTCGTGACAATTTTCTGAAGAACATACAAGTACTTTATGAATTATTTAGAATATTTGAATAGATGTGACGAATGAATGAGAAATAAATTGTAGTAGAAGAACTTGAACTTCATTGTTCCTTCACGAAAAGGTTCCAAGCTAACTTGGATGGTGGCAGCAAAACAGGGCAGTGTTTTTGCCAAAACTTGATAAGTTCAGTTTATACAGAACAATCTTGGATTATACATTGCCCAGTTCAACCCGAACAGGCAGCGGGATTTCTAGTTTTATTATTTGTGTGAAAATAGTGATTCTAGATTCACGGACTTTAACACACCTTTGAAGAGGCGCAGCCAAAAACTTAACTTACCATGGATTTAATTAAAAGTACAAGTCAAAGTGAAGTTGTTTGCTGAAATTATGCAAGACACCCACAGCCAAAGAAACAGTTGATTCTTAAAAGCCGGACTTAAAATAGATTTCTTCCAATGGGATATACTGGGTAACAAATGCTTTAGAGGATATACTGGGTAACAAATGCTTTCGAGGATAATATTTATTATACTGGTAACAAATATTTTGGAGGAATTATTATTAGGGAGACAACATTTGGTGATAACGGATAATAGAAGCTTTGGTTGGATTATGTCGTTTAAGTCAGCTACAGACCAGATGACACAGTGGTCAGAAATTATGGCTCAATTTGACTTTAAAATGAAACACCAGAATGGAAGTAAGCACTTGAATAGTGACAGTTTGAGTAGAATAACCTGTTATCCATCTGATTGTGACTGTTATAATGGAAACACAGTCATGGAGAATCTGTCTTGTAAGGGATGTAAGACATGTACAAAATGTCGGAAAGAGAGGTCAGATTTTGTGAAAGTGGATGATGTAGTCCCCTTGTTTACGAGGAACACTACTGTTTCCAAGAAATCAAGCGGAAATAAAAGTTTTAAAGCTTTTGATGTAATCATCTATGTTGTACAGTGTTTGTTTATTTGGTTAATACTTGTGTTAACGCAGTTGTGGAATGATTCTGGAGGGCTCTACTGGCCAGTGGGGTATGTCGATGATGTACGTAGTTTTTGGGTGCATGAAAGGCACCAGGATCTGTCAGAGAATGTCCAGGAGGTATCCTTGGAAAGGGTGAAAGAAGGGAATGAATTGGTTAGTAAGTCTCTTTTCATGAGAGACCATGACACTACCGTCAGTAGCCGTATGTTCAAGCCTTCGCTTCTTGTTGATCATTCACCGGAAAGTATATCCCGTCTGCAACGGGATGACCCAGACGTGGGTTACATTATCCTTTGGATGGAAAAGGGTCAAAAGCCATCAAGGGATGTGATAGCCAGTGAGTCTCCAGCAGTGCGAAGTTTGTGGTTAATTTAGGATATTCTATGTTAGAAAGATGGTGCTCTATTCATAAAGTGTTTCTCTAAGGACAGAGAAATAATTGAACAATTTGTGCTGTCAAATTTCTTCAAGAAGGAAGCTATCTGCACATTTATGCATGGACAAAATTAAGTTACCTTACATTTGAAATAAAAAATCAGAAAAAAAATCAAAAATAGTTCAATATGATAAATTAAAGAAATTCACTGCAGATGCCATCCTAGATTGGGTTCATGTACTTCAACAAAAATTATGTAAAAATGAAGAAACTAGGTCAGTGGTCAAGCCTGCTGATGCTGGGAAAACTTCAGCCTACCCTACAACATCTGGTGTTTATAAAGATGGACATAAGATAAAATCAGTTCCCACACCCAGGACAAGTAATAGACCAAAGAAGCAAACAGATTTCTATAAACCCACTTAACTTGTATAAACTTATGATATAAGTTCTTAAAAATTGGGGAAGTTCTCGTGGGAATTTCATAATTTTGGTAGACATATGTTCCAATTTTTGTCACTTGTATTTATTCCATACTCAGACTTCAAGGTGTAAAGACTGAACTGAATTTTGACAAAACAAGTCGAAAATTACAAAATTAAGTGAAAAGAAAGGATAAAAGTGACAAATTCGTTAGAAATCTAATTTACAAAATTAAATAGTGCAATTTCATCATGAATTTGGATAATTTTAATAGTTTTGAAAATCTGTGCAAAACTACCATGCCAGAGACAGAACAGCCAGTGCAGGAACTGGTACAACAGCTCACTCAGGAGCCACAACAACAACTGCCACTATACAGCTGCTCAGCAGTGTCTGCAAATGCAAATTCTCAGTTCAGGCCGGTGTCACCGGCACCGGTAGATTTTGCCACAGTTGTCGAAAAACTGGAGTCACTTGAAAACAAAATCGACAGTGTCAAGAAAGACACAGTGATAGACATTAAGTTACAGCTAAGAGCAGGACTAGTTGACCTGAAACAAAAACTGTTGCAGGCAAATATAACTTTAGACAAAATGCTTAAACTTTTGGAAAAAGTGCCATCATCGGGCGCAACTGATGCAAAAGCGATAGAAGGAATTTGGAAGATGCTGATTACCACCTATGCGGTATTCCAGCCACAGTTTCAGCTATTACAAAATCAGGTTCAAACTTCAGACTGTACTGTGACTGGAAGCAAATCAAGCCAGGAGCCAAATTCTTAAGGTTGCTTAGCAAATGGCTAAGTTAGTGTAAATAGCAGAAGTTCAAAATTCAATGGATTTAAAATATAGTATAGTGCCAAATTAAATGGATTTAAAATAAAATATGTGTTAATTACAAGGCTATAACAACCTTTAATTTTGGGTGAAAGGTTGTTCCGTATTCTGTAATTTTGTTCATTCTCTTTTGGATTTAAGCTGTGTTGTGAATTCTGTTTTGTGAATTCCGTTTTGGATTTAAAGGTTATTTTGTTAAATTCAAAATAGGAAGCTGTTTTGTGAATTCCATTTTGGATTAAAAGTTATTTTATTAGATTCAAAATAGAAAGCTGTTTTGTGAATTCGGTTTTGGATTTAAAGGTTATTTTGTTAAGATTCAGGATAGAATAGCTGTGTTGTGAATTTCGTTTTGGATTTAAAGGTTATTTTGTTAAATTCAAAATGGAAAAGCTCAGAGTGTTTTGTGAATTCCATTTTGGATTTAAAGGTTATTTTGTTAAATTCAAAATGGAAAAGCTGAGTGTTTTGTGAATTCCATTTTGGATTTAAAGGTTAATTGTTGAATTCAAAATAGAAAAGCTGAGTGTTTTGTGAATTCCATTTTGGATTTAAAGGTTAATTGTTGAATTCAAAATAGAAAAGCTGAGTGTTTTGTGAATTCCATTTTGGATTTGGAAGTTATTTTGTTAAATTCAAAATAGGAAGCTGTTTAGTGAATTCCTTTTTGGATTTAAAGGTTATTTTGTTAAATTCAATATAAGAAGCTGTTTTGTGAATTCCATTTTGGATTGAAAGTTATTTTGATAAATTGAAATAGGAAGCTGTTTAGTGAATTCCATTTTGGATTAAAAGTTATTTTGTTAAATTCAAAATAGAAAAACTGAGTGTTTTGTTGATTCCGTTTTGGATTAAAAGTTGTGCTGTCAGATTCTGTTTTGAATTAGAGTTAGTTTGTGTATTCGATTTCGGATTCAATTAAAGTTATTTTGTGCATTCTATTTTCAAAGTGATATCTAAATGCCTTCAATTTGGTTGGATTTAAATGTCTTTACTGATCAACAATTCAGTATGAATAAAATTCGCACAAATAACCAAACCATGAAACATTGCCTATCCAGAGTTGTGGGATCCATGAACTTTTCGCCACAGGAACATTCAGGATAACAGTATTACAAAGGAAAATTTACACCATTTTTATAAGGACAACTTGAGATTTAAGGCTACATAAGACTTATAATAGATAGAAAAAAAATGGGACTAGTGAGTTGTGTGAAAGAAATTAGGACTGAACATTCATTTCATTTGGATTAATTTAAACAAACTTAAATCGCTGTTTTACAGGGTTTCCCAGTTGTTGTTTTTTTTAAAAACACATAATTATGTATGGTAATTCTAGGAACGTGTTTTTTTTCTATAATTATATTGCCATTATTTAATGGCGGTTCAGTTGTTTTTTTTTAATTATTATTATTTGTCATTTATCAAATTATGTTAAAACTTTATTGAATATTTGGTTTAATATTCATTTTCTGTGCAAAACACGTACATGTAGTTGAATTTTGCCATTATAGTTTTGAAAAACGAATACATTACTGGGAAATCCTAACATATACTCTAGATATTTGTTTAATTGCAATGAAGACAAATTTACTCACTTTATTGAAATAAATTTCAGCATCACTGCCAAGTTTGAAAACTAAAAGTATAAGATTTAAGTTAGTACACTACTCATATTTCATTGCAAGTAGACATATATCATCCTGTATTATATATTTCTATATTCATACAAAAATAAAACAAAAGATAGAATGTATATAATATTGTGTGAATGATCCAGCTGCCATGTTGAGGACAACATGTTCTCGGGAGGGGGTAGTGTTGCAATTTTCATTTATTGTGGGATGTTCAGGTTGTTCTTTTTACTGATCATTAGATATGGTATTTTTGATATGAATAATTTGAATTACTAGAAGTATTAGTGTCTTTGGCAGACAACCAAAGACCTCATGTTTCTCTGAGTAATTTTCCACAGTGTGAGTGGTTGAGCTAACACCTTGACCTGTTCCAAAAATAGACAACCTGAGTTCTATAATTAGTGAATGCTGGACTATGGAAGATTATTTTAAAGACTGGCATTAGGCCAATCATCTTAGCATTGCTACAACCTCTAGGAATAAATTGGCTGATATTTTTAGTATCACAAGTATTTTTAGATTGTGGGAAAGCCCCTTCCTTGATTATACAACAGAATGGCTATTTCTGGCATTGGATATTTTTGGTAACTAAGCATTCTGCATATTTTTAGTAACTAGGGAGACTGCCTATTTTTAGGAACTGTATACTGCTATATTTTTAGACTGAGTTAAGAATCTAAGAATAGACCCAACTGTGAAGTATTAAGGTATTTTTAGTTACTCTATTTTTACACACAAAACTGCAAGACAAAGAGATTTCCAAATAAGGGGGCTCATGGTGGCTGGTATAAAAGGGGGCGCTTGGTTGTGAGAGGGGTCTTCGAGAGTTGGTTTTCTATGTTATTAGAAGTTGCCAGTATATCTCATTGGAAGTAATCAAAGTGATTAACAGTAATTTGCAGTAACTTACTCGTGACAATTTTCTGAAGAACATACAAGTACTTTATGAATTATTTAGAATATTTGAATAGATGTGACGAATGAATGAGAAATAAATTGTAGTAGAAGAACTTGAACTTCATTGTTCCTTCACGAAAAGGTTCCAAGCTAACTTGGATGGTGGCAGCAAAACAGGGCAGTGTTTTTGCCAAAACTTGATAAGTTCAGTTTATACAGAACAATCTTGGATTATACATTGCCCAGTTCAACACGAACCCCGAAAATCGGTTACAATATTCACGTCACCCGATGTTTGTATCATATAACATTATTCACCTATTTTTAAGATATGCATTTTACAAAATTTGCTTTTCATGATTTCAACAAAATTGACCCATCTGACTGAACAAGCTAGGAGGGCGAACTGTAAGCTTCCTTATCATTTTGACTATTGCGTGTAGAAGAATAACGTAAACGTCACAACATTTGAGGTATTATGGTGATTGCAAAAGGACTGAAAAGAACGTATAGTTTCTTTGATATGTTTCTCTCAAAATTAAAGTTTGCATTTTATTTGTAAATAAGTGTTAAATAAGCTAGCTTACCCATTTTAATTTCACAGTACTGGCCAGTGTATTCAGCTGCACACTGACAGGTGTAGTTTGCGACTCCATCAACACATGAAGCATCATTCATGCAAATATTTATGTCACAATCATCTATGTTGGCGTCACATCTCGAGCCGACATAACCCTTTTCACACGTACACGAAAAACTACCCAATGCATCCGAACACGACCCGTGCATACAAGGAGAAGACACACAATTATCGAAATCTATAATTAAAAGATTAAAACATTTAACACCTTTATTACTGCTACCAGTCAAATTACTGTTCTAATAAGTTATTAATCACATCACATAAGTGTAAAGTCCTGTTTGAAATAGTTAACCTTCGGATTCAGAAAATTCAACAACAACATATTATTACAACAATTATTTATTTCATCATTTTAACATACATGTAACATTTCGGCGAAAGCCTTAATCAGAAACTGTTATTATTAATTTTGATTATTATAATTACAACGTTTATTATTGAAGATTATATATGCTTCATTAAAGGCTTAAAGAGTTTTTGTTAAACGAGCATGGTAGGAGAATATCTCAAGTTTTAAAAAAAATAGGAAACAGTTTGTTCTTTAAATAAGTAAATTACAAACCGTCACAGTGGCTAGGAATGTACATGTATGCCCCTGAAATATTGGCCTCTTCAAAATTCTTCCAAGAAAACAGATCTCCAACTTCGTCGTCGAAACATCGCTGCTGAGATTCGGTATTGTGCTTTCCTTGCCAGACATTAAACTGAGAAATACTTCCACCAGTGCCGTTCTCTTTATTTAGAAATCACATAAAGAGACATGTATCTTAAAGTTATATTACCCTTCAAAGTTGATTTTTAGTCAAAAATTGATACTGAAAACACAGTGGAAGTTTTAAAAACATCTAAGAAATAAGTCTTGCCAAGTTATTTCTCTTATTGACAGATAAAAGTTAATATACACTTAACCGAAAGGCAGATTTTTTTACTTTCTGACTAGGATAGTCACAAAAGATTTTTTACAAAGTGCCTCTATATTCAATGTGAATAAAACTGTTATACAGATTCATACTTTTTGGATATAACTATGGAAATGTTCATTATTCTAGGAGTATAAATCATTGATTAATGTTTTATTTAAAATTATTATGGTCACTTTGAACGGTTACGTCACTTTAAAATCTCCAACATTTAAAATATGTGCAGTCTTATTCGTATTGATAATCAGTCGTTTCACAAAACACGAATAATAAATTGTATTACTCTTGGTCTGAAAAACAAATGGTACAACTTTTAAAAGGGAATTGACTTTCTGCATGCAACTGTTTTCAAAAATCGAATATAATTATCTTAAGAAAATTCAAACGTCAAAATTTACACAGACAGCATGGGCATATACAGTTTAAATGGTTACATAAACTTATTGTAGCTTCATACACATGAGTTCTGCATTAAAACATTTTTGTTTTGATTCGACAAAGATGTAGATGACTCTTTTTACCCCAAAATATTCATCTTGCATTTACCTGTATAAACAGAAAGCTTGCCAAGAGTAGTATCATTGCAAATCCCATCAAATGGTTCTGATGACAAAGGCGCTCCGTCAAGAGTGACATCAACATCACATGCAGGACCGTTATAGAGTATGATTTTGTGCCAGCGAAAGTCGGATAGTGTTAGGTGTGTATCTGTTTCAGTGCTGCGTTAACATACAATGTACAAAGTTCAATCAAGATTTAAGATACATCAACAAATTTTTGTTACTTCTCACTAATTATCTACGGAAAATTGTTCCCATTTCTTGTCTTTTGCATGGAAATAATTTCAGAACATTTACAGAAAAGAATTATAGAAATTATTACTTGTCTTGTTGTATAACTTTGTTAAGGTTATTCCAGGTCCAAACTATATGTTCTTCTTTGTTTAAAAATGTTACTGTGAGAGATGAGTCGGCAGTCGTTTTCGAAGCAGTTGATGACTCGCTTTGAAACCAGAACGCTAAAGTGAAATCTTGAATTGTTACATTCTTCAGTAGTGTTATATTTATGTAAGATCTTTCTTCCGATACAAGTTCCAAGTCGAAGTCTAAAGAAAGAACCAACAAATGTCTTCAAACGTTCGGTATGAAGAAGTTTAACATAAAAAATGTGTTTGTGTGTTGATATATTTATTAATCTCAACATTGTATTACTATATAACGTACAAACTAGCTCTGTGAAGACACAATTAGAGTAATCCTTTAACACCATCAATACACTTGACAACAGCAAGTATGATTCTATTAATGAGTAAAGGCAACAGTCATGGTAAAATGCGTCTTTTCATGTTTCTATAATTCATACAAGAAATGTTACCTTCACAGTCAGAAGAAGATTTCGAACCAAATGTAAGCGTCGATTTAGAGCCGCTGCATTTATGGCATGACGTCTGTCCGAAGGAAGGTTGATATTCACCTTGTTCACACGGTGTGCAAGGGAAGAGTCCGTCTTGCGAAAAGCTACCATGTGGGCATGCATCTGTAGTAATTGTAATTACAAATGAAAATGTAGTTTTAGGCTGCTTATTACAAAAATAAATTCAACTTAATCTTTTGGTTAGAAAGATTACTTTCGGTTAGATCGGACCAAAATCATAACATTACTTTTTTTAATGTCTCGAATAAAGGAATAATCGGTTAATAGAATGCTTGGCAATCAAATAGTTGTCAAAACTATCCAGAATATAAAATATTAAAGTGGCATTGCGTTATTAAAATATGCAATTGTCCGAAAAAACTTAAATCGTGCATTTAACTAGATTTATATACGGGAACATTTTGACAACACAAAGATAAGTGTTAAGAATCCCGATCCATTGACCCTATCTGATACATTTTTGTTACCCAAATACTTTTATGATATCTAAAACTCTATACAATTCCGAGACCTGAAATTGTAGGTCAAAGTGTTTATTTTTTATGTCTGATATGTAGACATCAGTTATGAAACCTAACCCTGAAACCTTATTTAATAATACAAACGAAAAGCATGTGTTCATTGTTTTTATCGATAAAATCATAGCTTACGAGATCTGACGTTTCACTTAAACATTTCACATTTGGTAAGGCACAGACGGCAGGGGACAAGTCATATGTCCTACCATCTTTTCAATAAGCTTGTTTTAAAATAATATTTCAAGAGTGAAGTTGGTACCATCACATTCTATCTCTGACTCTGCTCCAGCACTATGCGTTGTTGTTCCTTTTGGGCAACGTATGCACATGTTTTGGGCGATTTTATTTTGATAGAAACCTTTCCTACAGGCTATACATTCTGGTGGACCGTCACCACTCGAATAATAAGTACCTTCCGGACAGTCAACTGTAAATGATATAACAGCATCTCAAATGAATATTTAACCATCTACCATAGATGTTTTGTTGGGACAAAATACAGAAACCACTGACAGAATATTGATAAAACTGTTCTATTTACTCTAAATTATTTGGACGCATATCTTAGTAACATTTTACATAAGTTCATTGCGGTGATCATTGTATTATCAGACAGTGTTTCTTATTTTTTGGAAATGAAAAACATAACGCGCATAATTTATAATATATAAGTCCGATTAGAAATATTTTTAATGCAAATAACTGTCAATTTCCCCGGTTATATAAGTGACCGCAAGGTGTTCGATCCAAAATGCGCCATGATTGTAATGCCCTAGGCAAGACATAACCTTTGTCCTTCAAATCGAAGTTTATTCCATCTTGAGGGAGTTTTAAGAGTGATTAATATATACTGGTACAACTTAAACGTATATGAATTGGCATAAGGTAAAATACCAAGACTGGGCACATATGCCTGAATATTGCATGTTATCAATACAGTTCTCAAAAGAAGCCTTTATCTTATTAAATCAATTCAATATATTTACAATCATCGTTTTTGTACATGTCATTTGGTAGACGAAGCCGACGGAGGCTATTTCAGATGTACCAGAACCCCAATTATGATTTTTATACTTTTCACATGTAAAGAAATCCTGCTTAACAATATAAAGGCTTAAAGAATTTTACATCCAAAGTGCTCATGTGATTTGCAGAAAAAACTTTACCACAGTTTAAGCTTTGTTCCGACTTAACAGCTCCTTCCGGACAATGAATCTCTAAACCTTTACTTTTAAACTGTTTTTCTGAGACAGAAACGTTGCCAAAGATTTCGGTTTGCTTTTCGTTTAAAAGATTTCTGACGTTAGTGAAAAGTTCTGTGTATAAAGCGTCAGAAGTTGTAATATTGTTTCCTACGGTAACTGGTAAGCTCACTGATAGTTCGAGAATGTATGTCGGTATTTCATTAGTATGTGTACTCCGTTTTTTGCGATCTGATTCCCCGCAATTAATCTGAAAATACAAAAAGTAAATAAATAGACAGTTAGCAAAATCAAATGTTTCGTTTTAACATTTTAGTACGGAAAGACGGACTAGCACTTGTCCAACGTGCCTACATTTTAGTATTTTACTGGGAAAAGAAACAATGTTACCTGAACGTTCTGAGGATTGCACATCGTAGAATCTGGACATACTTCTGGTTGGAAAAGACTTTCTTTTACTGCGGCTATAAAGTTATTTGCAATCTGCTGTTTTGTTTCAGGGGTAGTACAGTCGCCATGGAAATAATAGAACGCTGCTAATCCCAAAGTATGTTGCACATTTTGGCTTCGGACCTCTTAGAATTAAAACAAAACAATGTGTCAAAGTACATACGTGTTGGTCTATTTCCAGTTATTGGGAAAAGCAACAACTTATCTACATCGGATATGGGGACAGGACAAAAATATCAAAAACGAATTTTGCCAATATTTAAACAGTAACATTAGAGTTACAAGCTTCTCACAGGTAATTATTGACTTATTCTATTAATGGAATACGATATATTCATAATATCGGATTCAGTCGACATTTTTAGTACATGTATTTATACATAAATGCTTATACATGGCATCATCAAATTTCTTAATATCATGTACATATACTAAACGAAAACCTAACGCACACTCACATTTTAAGAGAAATATATAACAGACACAATTTTATCATATTGGAAAACAGACAGTTATACTTTTGAAGCATGGCACTGTATCAATTCGCGTTCAATAAGCACGAAATGCTTTTGTTCTTCGACAGCAGAGCTCAAACACTATTTCATGAAAATATGTCGAATTACCTCTGCATGTTCTAATGTTTGGGGAAGGGGAAGACCATTCTCCATCACGACTGCACACATACAATTTTTTCAAACTGACACTAGACATTTCCGTCCCTCTTTTGCACTGTATCTGGCAATATTGTCCACCTTCCCAGTTGTCGCAAGCTACCGCGCCATTTTTCGGTGGAATCAATGATACACAAGCTCTACCGTCTTTAACAAAAAAACAAAATGTTTATCCAAACAAATTTAATGCGCATTTCATAATAATTTTTATTCCATTTTTCATCCTTGAAATTTGCAAACCGTTTATCAAATAGTACATTTACAATATGTACACTCAATGTTTTTGTTCTTTTTTTTTTTTTAAATAGACGAATGCTGCATGGCTTTGATAAGAAAGTCGGAAAGTGTTTTAACTTTTAAGGCTTAAATTGTTTGTGCAGGTACTGTATGCTTACTTTTACAAACTGATTGCTGGTCATTTTTCCAGTTCCATACCCCGAATAAGCCTAAGGGACTTCTGTTGCACTCGACATTGTCTGATCCAACCAATATCTTTCCAGGATCACACGATATATTACACTGGGCACCACTTCGATAACCATCTGGACAATCTATTTGAACAGATGGCGTCGGATACAGCTTTGCACATCTGATTTCTAAAACATACAAAAAGACGTATGGACAAACGGTCTATCTTATTTATTGAACAAAATTAACTTTATTTAGTTTCGTTATGTTTTTGTAAGTGGTATTCTTTCAGATAAAATTTGAAAATTTTATTGTTGCACAAAACTAATAAGGAGAAATTTCAACGCATGTGAAATGTCGAGATTCAACGTGTTTGTTGGCTGATACAGGCATGTAATGTTTAATAACGTTAAACGTTATCAATGTTGAAGGTAAATATCAAATTATAACAGTGATGCAAATCTATTGAATAATTATATAGGCATTTCTTGTGTACAGGAAAAACGGGAAATACTTCACTGACCGCAGCATAAATCAGTCAAGTTATGTTTGATTACATGCTCCCTCGGTTTTGTAGCAATGTCAATGCGTATGGACATGTTAATTATTGAAAAGTACAGGTGTCAGCAGCAAATGAACACATGAGACCACTAGATGGATTTGACAATACCGCGCATAAGTGTTACCTATTGCTTTAAACACATGCCCCTTATTTTTGGAAGTAGAATACATGTATACACATAGGAACTCCAAAAACGCACACAACGGAATACGTAAAATGAACAATGCTTTTGTATGTCATTTGCGTATTTCGGCTGTAAATTACTGACAATTGGAGGAATATGATCGTTTCTTACAGTGTCACTTGTAGTGGAATAATAAAGAAGTTGATGTCTTACAAACTAGATTCAGATTATAAAATGTATGTCCGTAGACATATCCCTTATAAGTTTATTTCGAGACAAAAAAAAACCTTCACCATTTATAACATTTGGACAAACTAAATAGTACGTTTTCAAGCTTTGGTTGGTGGTTAAAAACGTATTATGCTTTAAATTGCTATAGATCTTCATTCAAATTGATGAAAAAGAAATTTGAGTATATTTTAAGGTTGCCTTTTGCGTTTCATAAGTCTGTAAGTGAATGTGAAATGAAAAATTTTGATACACACAGCAATGCATGAAAGAATGTAAAAAGATCTTGCTAACCTCGCACTATGACTTTGAACGTACAATCATGTGCTGCAATGTTCCCTGCTTCATCTTTAGCTCCGTACTGAACTGCATATGATCCTGCAGTTAATCTGGTGCCAGGATAGACTCCTTGTTTCAGGAAGACTTCACCTTTGTTACTGTTATCACGAATTTGCGGTTGTTTCCAACTTACTTCTGTAGAATTAAAACCGGTATCCGTTCCCGCTATGACTGTACTTGGACATACACTAAATGTTGGTGCTTCGACGTCTAAATAATAATCAATACACATACACGATTAAACTGACCGGAAATTAATTCACATTCTCTCAGACATAGAAGTTAGATAAAAAAAACACAAAATGATAAATGATTTATTTGTCGACAACATGTAAATATAAACCTGTTAATTTGCAATGTTCAGTTCAATTCCTTTTAAAGATGTTCATGTCAAGCAGAGTAAAGTTGAATCATTGTATCTTCTACAATAAAGTTCCGTCTTATATCATGACCGTCTTCGATATTTAGAGCGGATATTTCAGAACCAAATGCTCAAGTTCATAGTGAAAAGGTCTGGCTAATAAGACCGTTTAACCACTTTCTACTTGCCCAAGGGGTGGTTTCAATACAGGATATTTACTGTATCTTACAAAATGTACTAAGGGGAACATAACAATTTTTTCGTAATTTTAAATACATTTAGTGCAAACGGACCCTATCTTGTAACAACCGGATCAAATAAGTATACTGTGGTATACAAGTTTTACAATAGTGTTGACTTACCAAACAAACACAGTTACATTACCGTTTTCAATTTATTCTTTGTTTATAAAACAATATAGTACAGAGACTTTATGTTAGTTTATGTAAACTTTCATACATTTTAGGTCAAGTGCATATGGATTCTGTGTTTATAACATAGTTATGTAAATAAGACTTACCAACGCATTTCGGTTCTCCCAATTTTCTCCAAGTTTTTGTTTTATCACATACTAAAGCTTTGCTTACTCTCGGAGGCATGTCGAACCCAGAAGCACAATTGTACACGCATATACTACGGAAGTGGAATTCATTTGTACATTTAGGATTTCCAGCGCCATCAAGACTGCCAAGAGCATCGCATTTCCACGCTGCGAGTTTGAAAATTAATAACTTTAATAACAAATTGAATAACTAGGCCGAAATTCTTTCAGGCTGTATGCCTTTTCTTAAATGATAGAACTCCTTATATGTACAGGTATGAAATGAGTTTTGAAGCAGCGGAATAGAGTATACTTTTTTAAATTCTAAAATTTACAAAAGTCTAATCAAATCAACAATAACCATGACATAATATTCAAGGTCAACATACAGAAGATATTCATAAAAGATAAGTTTTAGTACATACGTTTACAGACTGGTTGTGGTGCCGACCACTGACCATTTTCTTGACAATGAGAAACGTCTGATCTCGGATTTAAATCGAAACCTTCATAACAACCAAATCTGCATCTACATCCATTCAAGAAGTCGGTAACCGGATTACATTGAAAATAACCATTCTCGACTGGGTTTGGGGAATCGCAACGTACAACTGAAAATTTATTTGTATGTTTCATTTCAAAGATGTAAATACTTATTGGTCGACCATTCATCACTGAAGCATAGACATGTATTCAAAATTGCTGCAAGAAGGCAGTGCAGTCTACATTCTTCACGAAATCGCATATATGCCTGCAAATTGCATGTGATCCGCAACAGTCCAATGAAATCATTTCTACGTTTATAGTGGCGTTATTAAATATACCAGCTTCACAAAAACCACTGCATTAAAATGAAATTACATTTGCAATTACATTAAACTGAATCCGTAAGCGCCAGTGAATATAAACAAACCTTTTTAAGAAATTTCACACGAAACTATGACAGTCATAACTTACAGTAAAAATATCGACGGAAAGCATTATACGATGCGTTGACCATCATTGATTCGGGAAAGTCAACTGAACCTGATTGCTACTTTGGACCTACAGTATCATTTGCCACGGGTGCTTGGTATAGTCAATATAGGAAGTAGATCAAAACATTCATACGAGACAGAAACAATGCAATATTTAAACCCGAAGTAACCATTTTGCGCACATCATCTGATCCAAGATCATACAAACAAATGGTCAATTTAAGAAGTACTATATCTTTTTGTATCAAGCCAATGTTTTACACCCGCATTAAATTTCAATTTCAACCTACAAATTGTTGAATTTGCTCCATAAAAAGTATTGAACAGTAGGTCTGTATTTCATACGTAATCATGTCAGGTATGCCATCCATTTTAATGACAACCTGTATCAATATATTGTCAACTACACAATTATTATAATACAAAATTTAACTGTATTAAGATGTAATAGAGTAACATGTATTCACTGATAGCAAACAGATAAAAAGGTTTCTAAAAATTTGCCAAATAGCATTACATTACTAATACCCTCCTACGCAACGCTTTCAAGAGTGCCATAAGAAAAGTTAAGGTAACGAAAAATAAAAAAATGCAAAGCATACTTTTAACTCTAACAGTAATTGTACACTCCGCTCGATTTCCAGATTTGTCTTTAGCCTCGTAAGAAATGCGTGTGTCATATTCTGGAAAGTAGCTTCCGGGTGGACGACCGCTTTTCCTTTTTGGTCTGAAATTGAAGTAACATAAATGGGAATGATCAAGTACATTAAATGTTTGTGGACATGGCATAACATGTAATATTTTGATAAAGTGATCAAATGAAATGTAGGATACAATATCTAAAAAGATAAAGGACTAACACATGTACAAGTTCCTGTTATCAGTTACATTACTTAAAAGTTTCAACTTCTCAGTAAGATGTAACTCATCAAGTGCACTGAATGTACTTTCTACTACTATACACATTATGTTTTGTTTCATTCTTGATGGATTAGAATTACCCAATAATGAGATTTTTACAAACATCATGGGATGTTGAAAGCATCAGCAAAATAATTGAGCGTAAGAGTAAGAAACTAATGGCAAAATTGTTATAACATATAAAGCAATAATTCACCGTTAAATGCTAAAAATATTTAGTATTCTTCAATGGAAATTATCTCCACCGGCTTATAATATTTTCTACACCCACAGTTAAGAATGAAACAGCTGTTTTAGGATTCTGAAGACTTACTTTATGTCTCCATCGGTTTCGTCATGTGCGGTTGGCTCCGGCCATGTAGCATAAGCATATATTTCATAAGGTTTTGCTGTCACAGGTATAAGAGGAGGATCACATCTCATGCCAGGAGGTGTTGAGTCTAAAACAAAGTCAAATGTATCTTGATTACTCCACGTCATTTTGCAAGTCAATGTGTGCTTCTGAAAGTATTTACAAATGTATCTTTCTTTAGCGATGAGTTAAAATCATACTTATACGTTACAATGTAACATAATGATAATTAAACTGCTACATAATGGGCACTGTGGTGTACTGCATTATGGTCTACTCTGCTGTACTCTATTACGCTTCCGTCAAACAAGGCAGTTTATCCCACTGTCGCTCCTTGAAGTTTACAAAACTCTTTCGCAGGAAGCTGCTAACTTTCAATTTTAACGTAGACTTATGTGGGCAAAATGGCTCGAATACGCGACTGCCCTGTGAGTACGAGGTTTATAATTTTATGCCAGCGACTATTTGTTATTGATTTGTGTACAAAAGAAAATGCAACATAATTATCCAATACTTTTTTGTGATTTACTTACTTTACTACAAATTTTGGAAAGTCTGTTGCAACAAGAAAATAACTAACCACATTAAAAATATAATTATGTTATGCCATAAATTCAACCGTTTATCAACACAATTTCTACAGCAGGGGTCATTTCCAAAATATCTTATATGCAAGAAACATGCAACATTCATACCACTTGATCCCGCTCGTCCACTCCATAAGCAACTAAAAAGAGTAAGAACACACACAGCAGCTTTTGCAGCCTTCTTGAAAAAATTCCCAACACTTCTCAGTGCACGTCGAAACCATCCTCTTTTTCGACGAATGTGACTTTTAGGCTCCTCAATATCTATAATTGAATTTTAACGAACAAATGTGGCCACAATTCAAAGAAAGCACAAGTAAATAACCACGTGGCATCTATGGTCTTAAATTGCAAAAGATAAAAAGAACGTTGCGAGTCACGCGGCCTCTGGTGCAAGAAAACCTGGACAAATCAACAAATCAGTACAAATAATAATATCAATAATGATTATAATAATGATAACAATATTGTTCTATTCTAAGAAGGAAACATGATTGTGCATATATGCAAACAAAATATTTACAACATCTTAGTTCAAACATGGCCTTCTATAACATAGAAATAGAAAAATCATGGCATAACTCATTTTACACATTGAAACGACAATCACTCAAGAATAGAAAATAAATAAAATCGCATTTATACATGTACTTAACATAAATCTTTGAGTTTTGTAAATAATTGTACAATAAGAGAAAAGATAGTAAAAAGTATTTCATCACATGCGCTTAATAAATGACTTTTCAGTGACTGCTTGAATAAGCTCAAAGATGTAACTGAGCGAATATTTGTAGGAGTACTAGTATTGTTCCAGTATTATGTAGACATATAGGAAAATGAGGTTTTCATGTAATTTGTTCGTTGCTTAGATGTTACATTGTACCAAGTTATTGTCAGTAATTGATATAAGGTAATATACATTATTACTGGAAAAGGTGAACAGCACGCACAAGGTTATTCTGAGTTTTATACACCAAGACTGCCGTATGATAATGCCACCCGTCTGCAAAATACATCTATTGTAGGTCATGTAATAATGACGAATAAAGGTTACTCGAGTCGTTATTTAAAATTAATTTTGCCTGTCTAGTTTGTAGTTCAAATATTGAGTTACACAATGTAATGCTCTTACTTCCTGCTCCATACACAGTGAAGCAATATTCAAGTGTTGATAATACATATGTATTGTAATATATTATCTTCATATCGTCGTTTAATAGGTAAAAACCTATTTTCTTTTAATACAGTAGCACTATTCTATTATTAATTTCGGACCAGACGTCTTGTAATTGTAACTTCAGCGATAATGTATTGTCTATATAAACAATAAGATTTTTTTGTGCAGCAATATTTTCAAGTTCATAGTCAACTAAATTTAGCCTCGGATGGAAATCCTCTTTACTTCGTAGTTTGTAGCTCGTAGTTATTATTATACGTTTAGTGTTTGAAGGAAGAAGCCACATTATATCAGAGTCAGTTTGATAAATGGTAGAGTCTTCCACGTAAAAGTCGATATTTCCCGAGTCCGTTTCATAGATCGAGCCCTGAGGAACTCTGGAAGTTATTATTGGTTTCTTAGATGTTATATTATTTTGCTGAATGGCTTGATTTCTAATGAATAAATACGATTCGAATAGCTGAATTGTGTTTAAGAAAAATTATACAGTTACATTTATGTAAGAGAATTGTATGGCCGACGAAATCGAAAGTTTTCCTTAAATCAACGAACACTGTCCCAACGTACTTCCCAGAATCTATATCAAGTCACACAATACCCTGTGCTAATCGCTTTAATATACAGTAACTGCAAATAATTGTACTATTACAAT
>JAFMSR010000017.1:18989618-19083986 GCA_022818135.1 Saxidomus purpurata
CTTCACATGTACAAGGAAGACTGGAAAAGTATGAAAATATTGAATAGGTAAAGTGTTGATTATTTGGCTTATTGTTTACCTAAAGCTTCATTTGTTCGTTGCCATAGTATCCTCTATAATACAGAAATCAACAAAACATATTTATGTGCACTTTGGTAATTTCAAACCAAAGTCTTCAATGTAATTCCTCAAAGCTGATCAACAAGGTAGTATGTTCAAATTGTTCAAACTTCAATGAAGGTGAATAAATATAATACCAGACTTCGTTTCATAATATTACCAATATAGATGTACTTTATTTGTACTTATACCTAATGAATTCTGATTAATGTAAATGTTAACTTATGTTGAAATCCTGATAAGTAAACTTTCGATAAAAAAAGAAAAGACAAACATGACAGATGTGCGATAAAATATTATCTAAATTAAATAAATATATTTTTTGTACATTTCATGAAAGGAAATTATGTAATTCAGTGAATGTACTAACAGTAAAGTTTTACAGTTGGCAATATGAAAAATACAGCGCATTCAGATGAAACTGGATAAGCTTGGTGTCATATGAACCAAGCAAAATGTTAGACGCGCCCTGAAACGTCCAGGTACGAAAACAGGGCATGTGCACATAACTTATATTTAAATAAAACATACTAGATCTAACAGAACAATAACGTCTGCTCTCTATACATTCCGAGGAGCTATATGTACGTGTTACTTTAAGGAAGTACACCCACGGACGTTGTATTTATCGATACCTGGCTACTGGGGTAAGGTACACTCCTATATCTGGCAGTTATCTAGCGTATAACGTCTATGTATGACAGTTTGCTACAGCGAAAATCAACACTATTATTGCAACGGCTGTACCTATTTGACCCACAGGAAGTTGACATTCACAGATAAATGTGTTGACTATATCATGGCATGACCAATTCTTTAAACATGTTTATAAAACAACGTATAGGACCTTTAGAAAAGGTCATTGTCTAACATTACCAAACAGTCAACATTGCCTCATCCCAGACGTCAGCTTATTTGCTGTTATTGACGGTAAAAAAAAGTTATATGACACACAGAGCAGAAAGAAGATTCGAAATTGTTACCTATTTCACAGTAAGAACCAGTGAAGCCAGCGCTGCATACACAACTATATCCATTCACATCATCAATACAAGTACCATTGTTTAAACATGGTCTGCTTATACACTCGTCAATATCTAAAATATATTTGTTTTTACCGTTTATAAATGACCACATTATTAATCTACAATATTTGATACATCGAGCGGTTTACATTGCCTGTACATTAAGTAAATTAAGAAAGAACTCTAGTCGAATGTTAAGCATTTTAGACCGAGTCCTCAAAGATCGATCCACAATTCAAATATTTTATGCTCGAAAATGTATTTGTTTCTGTTTTTCTTAAACAAATCGCGCGCTCAAAGGTAGAAGTGCCTAACGGACTTTAAAAGACAACTGGTATTCATTCATACAGCGATTTGCATGAAACATTTTCAAACAATTATGAAAATTACAATGAATACTGAATATAAGAACACACATTGTGTAAGAGAAAATGTAAAATTAGAGTATTAGCATTTCGAGAGCTATTAACCATGAAACTAAACCTACTTTGTAAAATAATGTTATTCTAGGTATCAATTGGTATTCTATGATGATACACATATTCCATTATAAATATTATCGCAAAATTGATGTATAATGCTTACGGTCTCGGTTTGCTTAATCTAGATATAAATGATTTTTTTTAAAAAACTCTAAAGATAACCATTATTAAAGTGTCACAAAAGACCATACACATCCGGAAGATAATATGTATATATTTATATATATACATGTACGAACGAAAGAAGACTTAATTGTGTAACATATACAATTGAACTCCAAACATTAACTGTACATTTGTACATTAGTCAAAGGTTCATGAATAGCAGCCTGGATAAGAAGGTGTAATGGACGCTCGGACTAACGGACACACAAACGTAGATCATTACCATTCCACAAACGAGTGTAATTGAAACTTAAGTGAACAATGACCAACAACAAACTAATATATTATACTTTACCGTAAAATAAAAAAGTCAAATGAATATCAAACAAGAAGTACCTATAAAAAATAGTCGGCGCAATTTTTAGTATATGTATATGAAAGCGATTGTTTGCTAGATTTATATAGTGAAAATTAACTTTATTCAGTCAAAAGGCGCCAAATATCATATTATAATAAAAAACAACCTTGACCAGGATTCGAACCCATATACCGTCCCTTCCAAAGTTGTTAAACCCATTGCTCTCACGACTGAACCTTCCGTTCTTGTCGAACTTGTCCCAATAGTGATAAAGTATCTATCGCGACATGTGTATCAGGAAAATAAACTTAATCCTTATTTTTTTATAAATATGCTACTGGAATTATTGACCGGTATTCACTGACCGAGATAGTATAAATACTCTACACTTATAATTAATATTAATTTGGAGGTAACAACATATTATGTTGATAGATATGAATATTTACGTACTTATATTATTAACTGAAAATGCAAGAGTATTTTATTGAGCCTTTTCATTCGATATTATCCAATAAATAGGTGCCTTACAGCGTGCAATTCTCATTTCCTAAAATATTATACATTCTACTTGTTATTTCATTGGCGGTTGAAGAGTACAAAACTTCCGGTCAAAAGCGAACTTAATACAGCTGCATCGAAAAAGAGGCTAAAGAAAAAACTCAATGCATTTACCAACTTCGCAGTTCTTTCCAGACCAACCAGCATTGCAAGAACATCTGTAATCACCCAACAAATTGTGACACAGAGCACCATTCCAGCAAGGACAACTACTACATGATTCCGCATCTAAAATAAACAAGTAAATTCAGTGAAACACCCGCTAAATGAAACAAAAAGCTGGAAAAGAACAACTGGAAAATGTATTGGTCTGTCTATTTCAGAAAAAAAGGTACTTTTAAAATTTCACCACTCCACTGGTGCCCGCTGGGGAATTCTATCAATTGGTTCTTGAGTTAAGACTTTGGGCGGAAAGACGTACTCCCTCGGGTGACGGTGTGATGTTTATGTATGTGAGGTGCAAAGTACAAACAGCACTTCTGGCATGCCGTTTTGTCTAACCATACAGGGTACTTACAAAACAAAAATTGTATTACCCGAAACATTTACGGGGTTCTTGTGAGAAACAAATGGTGGTAATGCTTAAAGCTACCCATCAGATTTTCATATGGCGTATAAGTAGATAACGCAAAAATTAATATGTTCGTCATATCCACTTATAAAGTCGTCAACGCGATACTTATACGCCATTTCTCAATATATCGAAATCGTAAATGTAGCAAGATAGTAACTTAATTTTCTGAGATACAATGTAAGTAGATAAGTAGGGGCATATGTGACGTGAAAAGATACAATTTGAGTCACGGTAATTATCTTACCTGGGTATGATTCGCGAAAATACACATGTAACTAGATAAACAATTACGTATCACAGATATAAAATAATCATCTAGATAATGAACACGAATGTCAGTTTACTGATTTGTGACAGTAATATACTACCATATGATGTTGATTGCTAGTAAACTTAATGTAAATGATGTTTACATTTAATAAGTCATGATATATATTGCCCTTTCCGGCATTTTAAGGGTTTTAAACCTAGACTGTATAATTATATAGCATTTCCACTTTATATGCTAGACAGAATAATTACGAAAAATATGTATTGGTATAAAACAATAATAAAATGAACCAAGACAAGGAATATACATTGTGTATGCATAATACCTTTTAAATTAAGTCTAAGTTTTTGATAACAAATCGTGTTTACAAAATTCATAAATAACACATATCAGAAGAGATCATCTTAGTCTATTTAAAATGTCTACTTTTAGTGTACATGCGGGTGTTTTTAAGACTGAACAAAGAAAGATGCTTTTTCACTTACATAAACATGTAGGGGGTGATCCAGACCAGTAACCGTATTTGGTGCAAGTACGGGCGGCTTCTGATGGGTCTGTCATATTGTAGTTCCTATCACATGAATACGTCACTCTTCCGGCGTATGTGAAATCCCGACCAGAGAAGCTACCATTGGATATTGAGTTCGGTCGGCCACAAGTCACAACTATAACAGATTAAAAAAATGCACAGACAAACATTGAATAAAACACTTGGTACTAGTCTTTTACATTCAGACGGCTGTGATGTTCTTATGAACACTTTGCAGGCATTGTTGTTTATTTGGAAACAAAATAATGACGTCAAATAACCTTTAAATGTTACAAACCAAAGCACGTAGCCTGAACTCCAAATTAAAGTTACTAAGTATTTTATAGGTTAGGTTCAGGGGTCACAGGGCAGGGTTCATCCTATGGAGACTTTTGATTATAAGATATCTCGTACTAAGTACGACATGCTACAGTCTTACATATGCAAACAGTATTTGCGCAAGAAAAAGCACAAATGCTATTGGATAATTGTACTGGAAGGAGGGTGTATAAAGATGTTCAAACCTTGTAAATATTTTAGGGCCGTTTTGGATGTTGACTAAAAGTTTTAGGATTTGCCCTAGATCGGTAATTGTTTAGTATTTATGAGCTTTTCTTAAAACGAGTCTCGTACCTTAAATGTTCATTCTAGCCAAAACTGCTCTAGGACATATAGGTATAAAATACTTATATTAATTTTTCAGCTGATTTTGCCTGATAAAATCTTTATGCTGTGTATGATATCGATTTACATTTTTGAATATAAAATTACCACTGACACCTTAAAATATATTGATATACAGTAGTCTAATTTATATAATATCCTAAATTTACAGTACAAGAGAAAATGTTAACTTTTGATAACACATCAGTGAATGCTCGCGCGCTCGAACTTTCACGGGACTCTTGTCACGTGACACAACGATCACGTATAAAAATATATTTAACAAGTTATATAGTTCAAGTCTTCGATGATTATTGTATGACCAATAATCCATAATGTAGTATATATACGACTCATCGAAACCGTATACTAATTAACTTAAAGTAATAAATGAGTGTCATAACTGAAATATATCGGTAAATATTTTAATGCCGTTTGTATTCTTGTAAGAAAGCAGCCACTTAGAACTCTGAAAGTAGAACGATTATGCATTTAGATCTGCGTCAAAGAATGTACTGCAATAGAAATGAAAACAACAGAAGACAACCTTTGATGGGTTTTTGTTTCTTTTCTCAAAAAAAAGGCAACGGTACAACTCTTGCTGCAAAACTTTGTGGATACATGAAGAATGAGACGAAATTTAGGTAAACGTTCACTGTGTTTCACGGTGTGTTTAAGGTCGACGTCACCGGTGATTTTGAAGTGGATGTTCATGGTGTCTTTAAGATAGACGTTCACGGTTTCTTTTAAGTAGAGTTTACTCTATTACCTAGTGTAAATATTTCATGTTGGATCATTTTTAACGGATTTTTTACAACAGACATACAGACACATTCAAAAATAAACAATTTTAAGCACATATTAAGTGTGTAAAAAATAGATTGCTCACCTTCACCACAACAAGTCCCTTTGTACCCATCTGGACAGCGACAATACACAGAGAACACATTGGTTCCACCGTTATAACAAAATGTGTTGCAATTAACTGTTTCATAAATATATTTGTCACGGTCATTGTAGTCCCAGCCACAGTCCTCCATACACAGTCTCCAAGAATGAGCAAGATTTCCTTTACAGCAAGGAAGTCTTTGTCTTGTTCTAGTTCCTCCAGCACACTCACGGCTGCAGTCAGACCATTCCACCCATGGCAACCACTCACATGCTTTCCTCCCATGACAACCACTTTTCACCAAAGATGATAAAAGCTCGGTCGACATAATTGTTAATATGATGGCAAAAAACTTATAAGAATCCATTCTTAGATCCGTACAAATGTATGCATTCACTATCATATACTACAATTCCTATTTAAATGACAAATCTAATGCTTAACATTCATGAAGAGAATTATAACACTTTGATCACGTTTTGTTACAAAACATTGAATTTATTAAATTGCTGTCGCTGATAAGAAACGGTAAACCACGGGCGTTGATATTGTTTTGTACAGCAAATGTAAAACCTCGTAAGAAATGGTATGCGAACAGTCGTTTGATATACACATTTACGAACTATATCTTATCAGACCGCGTAAAATCAAGAACATTTTGTGTACACAAACTATTTGCAATTTGCATCGTTGTTTATAAAGACAAGAGCATCTTTTATTCACGAATCTAGTTCTGTAAAATATATCATGCTTATTTTGTTTAAAAGCATAGATGAAGAAATATGCCATTTTAAAATTTCTAGTAGTCTTATTCATTTTCACGTCGATAATGTACTGATTGGATATATTTACCACTAATAAAAAGTATTTCTCTGTTGTTTTCGAAAATGAATTAAGTACATTGTACCAATTTTGTTTCAGACTTTTTTCTACTTGCAATGCTATTATGTATGTATAAAAATGTCTATACGAACTGATATTTTGGTAAATTTATCTTTTCATGGTTTAAAGGAAAACTCATTGTCGGTGAGTCAGATACAAGCACACAAGCTATATTTGCCAATGTAAAAATGTTTTCCTTTGAAATTGTAAAAGCTATTTTCAACAATATGTTGACAAAGCAAACAGTTTGGTTTGTGGCATTTTGTTACTTTGAACTGTTCGCTGTTTCAACAAATTGTTGAAAATATCTTTTACAATTTAAAAGGAAGAACATTCTACGTAAACCACAATGAGTCATGTGATGTACAAATGTATTGTATGTTATACGTGTACCGGGTGTAGGGAATACTATATTGGCAAAACTGGAGAGAAACTACATGCAAGAATACGTAGAACAATCCATGCACAACAAATAAGGGACCCTTCAACGAGACATATTACATGAAGTGAACATTTAGATCGATGAGGAAATAAAAAATGTGAAATGTTTCATTTCGTTAAATTAAAAACTGAATGTGTTTCAGCTTGGTAAGCAAAAGAGAATTATTTTGTTAGTAACTCAAACCAAAGCTTAACACCATTAGTTTACATTAATTATCTTCCTTTTAACAACAGTTATCTGCCTTGCAAGAAGTTATAGGGCAGACGTCATAGAAACAACTACACACTACAATTGTACCGGATGAAATGTAGTAAACACGTGACACAGTTAATTTTATTTATTAAATCTTTATTTTAAAGCCATATAAAGTAAGTTTTATTTAATTCAATTGAAGCAAAGTGATTAGAGTTTAGTGTATATAAATATATGTATAAACTCTTAACACTATACACAAAAGATGGAAGTGAAGTCAAATTTCAAAAACTGCCTGCTATGAGGACAAACATATTTGATCAAGAGATTTACATGAGAGCTGTACTGATTACTGTCTTAAAAACGTACCGAGATGTCTTTCTTGTAATTCATTACATTTTGTCTCACTTATGTGCTTTCAGTTAAGCGGATAGTGCAAAACATTTTATTCACGTGTCCTTTTTCAGATTAAACACTATTTAAAAAATCATGTTTGTTTTACATATATTTACCTTTATCTTTCAAAGGTCATTGTATATGAACAAACATTGTACTGACATATTGTGGCATACATCACTGTACTGGTGGGATGTACTATTAACGCACTTCCTTCGTTTTTTCTTCTTCATTTAATTTTCAACACTTCTAATATCTGCCAGCCTATCTTTAACAAACGATACACGACAACTTCCTTGTCTTGCATTTATGAAAATACTGGGTAGATACTTCCGATACATCATTTTCAAAATGATTGAGTGGTACAAATCAGATAATTTTATTTAACATTTAAACCCCTGTAGACTTAACGTTGGAAATCACCTAGATGTTTCTTCCTTGAGAAACCCACCATTAAATTTTCTTCGGCATGAAATTTTATGATCATTTTGAAATTATCTACCAAGTGTCTGCAAGACATAAAAAATAAGCTGGCATATATTGGAAGGGTTGATAATTAAATAAAGAAGGATTAAGCCAAGTGGTGCGTTAGAAGTTCCGTTTAGTATTTACCAACAATAACAATATTTCACTGTTTATAGTCAACAGTTCTCGTTAATAAATGTATTCCCAATTTTGTTGCGTGATTTCGTGTCTGTTTGCAAGGCTGTTATAAACAAAACATCTATACAAACCGAATTCGTTGTAAATTTATCTTTTTCGTTGCTTCAAAGAACAGATATCTTTAATTTGGTGAGTATGTTTCCAGCACACAAGATATCTTTTACGAGTGTGAAAAACTCTTATCAATTCGTTCTTGGTCTCAGACTATAAATATCTAGTGGTCGAAACATAAGTTGAAAGGTGTATGTTATTTTCAAATGACAGTTTTTGTTAACAAAGACATTTTTAGTTTTCTTAAATAATTTAACACTTAAAAATCGTTCACTCTCGATGATTTCACTTTCTTTATCTATAATGTATTCGATTTCATACAAATAAACTTTTGTAAGATGACGTCATATGGGGTACACTTATATGACAACAAATTAAACCTATATTTGCTAAAGGATTAGTGATCATCTGTAATTCCCTTTTTGATATCAAAACTTCTTTGTTGTTTTATCTACCTAAAGTGCCTAAACATTGACTCATTCGGAATACTGTTTGATAAGATAAACGATTGATTTATCAATCATCGGTAGTTTAGTAACAAACAATTGAAACTTTCTCATACAAGTGTATCTAGCATATTTATGGAACTTTAAATAAAATTATACACTGACAGAGGTCATGAAAACGTTCATTATCCATTTAGCTATATCTGCCAAAATATTTGCAATTATCTGCGTGTGTTACAATGTACTCATTTTGCCGACTTTTATACTCGTATTCCTTTATGTAGTTTGAAAATCATAGTTTACGTTGTAACAGTGCAAATACAGTTTAAGTTGTATTGTATTTATTGTATGTATGCATTAATCGAAGAAACATTTTTGATGATGATTGATAACTACCGGTCAGACATCTAAAATTACAAAACATATAAATGTAGCATCGTCTATTTTCTCATATAACTTTCTGTTCTTTAGCGGGTATTTTAATCAGAAAAATATAGATTACTTACCGAGCCTTTTTAGAAACATCGTAAAATGGCAACGAAAAGAGAGAGAGGGAGAGGGAGAGGGAGAGGGACAGACAGACGGACGGACGGACGGACGGACAGACAGACAGGGAGCAGGGGGAGGCAACATCTGTAGTCATAATTTCTTACATTAATTACCTACGAATAATGTCAAAACCTTACCCTTTCATTGAGACATTTTACTTGCACATTTTGTATCGTTCACGTTAAACCTTTAAATTGTTTGTCATTTACATGTGTCGGGCTTAAAGTAATTTTCTATTTTCCAGCGTACATAAAACGTTAATAAAAGCATAAATGGTAAACCTTGTCGAACAACGTAATCGACTGATTTATGGGATACATTATGTAATGCGGAAAGAAAGTGGTCAAGTCGTTGTCATAGAAATGACGAGATGTTCAGACTAAAAGCAAACTTTGTACACGAACGAAAACATTTAGAACGCAGGGTATAAAATGCCAAACGTTTATTTGGTACTTAATTCAAAACGGTTCGTGTTGATCAGTCAAAGTTTTTGCAGTTTAAATGTAAAATTGATATAGGCCATTGTAAAAGTAATTATACGCTTTTGCAAGTTTCTATAAGAATCGATCTACTTCCTCTTGTAGAATTTGCAAATTTTTCATTTTTCGTTTGAAATCTAGAATTCAGTTGTCGCACGGTCAAACGCGTTTTCTCCAATCCAGGACTATCTACTGATATTCCGCGAGACGCACTTTGGTGCTGATTATTTAATGATCTCGTTTGTGTACAGGTACTAAATGTAGTACAGGTATGGTATATGATTTCATTGAGTTTTTTCAGTAGTATTAATTAATAGTGTACACTGTTCTATCAAAATAAAACGGTTTAAATAGTGTGTCATTATTAAAGAGTGCAACCATTAATATTGACATACACAATGTTAATATGTGCCACATTATAAAAGTGCAGTTTCAAACCAAAAGTTTTTATATAATATTTTAGAGCATAACACAATTAATTTATGTAAATGTATTTCATTGAAAGAATACATTTATTGCATGAAATTAGATCTTATTTCTGATATTTTATTATGATACTCATTTAGTTGGATTTCTTTAAGAAAAAGAGAGTGAGATAGAAATATGGAGACATATTGTCTTGCCAAGGGATACAACTGTCGTGCCACAAGTTGTGACTTGCTAGGTTAATCAGACCTGTTAGTGTAAGTTTTAAAACAAATTGTTGTAACTCTATAAGATTTGTATGCCTATTTTGTAGAAGTTTCGTAATAAATAGAATGTAATTTTCTAAGCTTATTTAACATCTGGAATGCAATTTTCAGTTTAGTCATACAAAATATTTCTCTGATCAATATCTTAATCCTTCAAGATCATTCTTTGTCCGCAAAGCACTTTTTCTGCAAAGATTGTTGATTCATCCGCGATTAAAAGTGGCGCGAGATATTCTTACAACACCTTTTATAACAGCGGTGTCATGTACTTGCTCATTGAGCTATTCTAAATACGCACATATCAATTTCAGAACCCGTTACTAGATTGAAATCAAAATTCAGTGCCGTTTGCAATTTTCAGCTAGCGAGTTTTTCCACAAAATGAAAGTATATTGATTTCAGCGATTAGAGATAAATTTAATTAAGTTTGTTTGTACATGTACATAAAAGCACACAGGAACTTAATCTCGTTTGACTTCTATCTTCTGTACATCATACTCGCGGTGCATCATAAGAGAAAGGAATGCTTACTCTGTACCAAGCAAAACACTCACCAGGTACCAAACAGAAGAATGAAATTTTCAACTTTGAAGTAAATGACAGATAGGGCACATACTTGAACCCTCATTTAGACTTTATATAATAGCAACCCTTTGGCCAAGTGCAACAAGTCAAGCACATCATAGGCATACACATCAATAGGCGTAGTGTAGACGGTTTATTTGCCAAGATAATGTGCATGTTGAGCCTGATGCACTCAATTGATTTATGGTTACAGTTGCTAGAGGTTACATTTGTAATTTTAAAAGGTACCCATGCCTTGCATGTAAGCACAAGGTGGCGATCGGGTAACTCCAGGTCTAAAACGTGCGGGAGAGTTACCAATGTTTTATCAGATCAGATGCTTCGTTATACAGCAACATCTAAGGTTCCAATGACTAAGACGTAAACTAAGATTAAAGGTTTCTTATTGTATCTTATCTAAAATGTTATCAACGTATTAGAAAGGGCGGCGGTGGTGTAGAGGTTTAGGTGTCTGCCGCTCATCCAGGAGGTTGCGGGCTCGAGCCCAACCAAAGTCACGACCGTACCTCCTCATATGAAACCAGTACTAGTTTTTCCAGGAAGCGGACTCGAGAGTGACTCGATAAGCTCAAAGCTTTCTTCACAATCGAGCTAATATAAATAAGTATAAACTAACTTATTAGAAAGAGGGACTAGTAGTTATTTAATTATAACAATAACTTAGTAATTGATCTTTAATTGTTTCATGATTATATAGAAACTAAACAATATTACAGACTCAGATTTTTGAAGTACTTTTCGGAAGATAGTGCAGAGAGACCACATGTTCTGATCAAACAGGGACAACTAGATATTTGACAAGTTGAACCTTACCAGTGTGTGACCATATAACAATAATATGTTTCAAAAAATAAAGACTGTTGGACACGGATCGTACATGTTTACGTTGAAACTATACAAATAGATGTTTGCATGTAAAAATTTCATAATGGATATCAAATCATGGTGTTTCATAAATTTGGATAAGTGTTGCAGAAAAAATGTTCAATTTTCTACGATCATACTTTGGACAACCAGGACTAAGAAAATAACAAGAAGTACAATGTATTTTTATTAAAAGTGGGAGGTATCAGATATAAACCTATATTAAACACATATATTAACAACTCCTACCATCATTTTAAGAAACATGGTTGTGACTTTGTGAATCAATCAGATCGCTTTAAATAGATATGGCATCCATTTTATGTTGTTTACGGCTTCATAACTTTAGTGTTCCGACAACAAAAAATACTGCAGTTAAATAAATAAAACGTAACAAGTTAGTAAACATTGTTCCTTAACAATGAACTTAAAATTGCATTATCAATTCATTACCTCAATGACACACAATGTAACCCCCCCCCCCCGCCCCCCCTCCCAAAGAAACTTTAAAAAATATATAGAGAGAGACAACTGCAAACCACAAATACACGCACAGAAGTACAAAGTATATGATATGATTCCTAGTAACGATACATTTTCTGACGCAAAAAAACTCATAAAGCGACATTATCTAAATGTATTATGAACAACATAAATTATAGTTTTGTTTTGGGTCTTACAGTTAGGCCTCTTAACTACTACAATATAAATAAATCGAAAACATTTAAAGTTTCCGGCCTTCAATTTTAAGAGTAAACAGGTCTTACAAAACGACACTGTTAACTTTACATTAAGGTAAAGTAAAAAAGCATAATAAAATGTTTTAATTAATGTATCATAAAACCAAAATGTCGTTATCAATAAAACCACACACAGATTTAGAGTTACGAAATGATTAAATACATATTTTGTACGGTTATAGCTATGGACAAATAATTCTTTATAGTCTTTCTTTAAACGATGGTGGTCACTTTGAACGGTATCACTTTAAAACTACATCCACCAGTGCAATACATAAAGCAATAGACAACGGGAGACCAGTTTGTGAATATCGATTTAAAAATGAAAAATGGTTATTTTGAAATTAGATTATATGTTTTTCATGATTAAGTTTGTGTGATATATACTGATATTGGTTTAATAATGAAATAGAAAGAACATAAATTTAAATTAAGTAACCTGTCAGTTTGCAAAATGAAGTTATATAACAAAACATTTTCGACACTTTGCCATTTGCAGTACAGTATTTGATGCACAACGAATAGAAAAAGTTAACAAAGGCCTTAAAAATTCCTCTCTTCAAGAAACATGTGTTACTGTTCTGTTTTTTCAAACAAACGCCTTTAATTCTCTCAGTTCCACATAGGTTAAAACATGTACACATTGTGGGGTTTTTACATCATTATCTACTGGATTGTATAAATGAATTGCCTTGATATAGATATACAATCTTACTGAGCTCTCCAAAGGCTCAAACATGATGTATGATAGAAAAATATGTATTATAACTAATCCTTATAATGTATTTAGATGATTTACAGTATTGAAGTAATTTAACACAAGTTACATCTCATGGTCAAATTTCATCGGTACATGTCCTTATCATGAATGTGTTGAGCTTTTGTCCATCTCTCAATTTTTGGCGCATTCAAAAGACGTATAAAATATCTTTCTTCGCAGACAACCATACTGAGCTTACAAAAGTCTAAAAATTATTTATGGTAAAAATTGATAAACTTTAAATGATATTTTCGTGACTCTTTGAAAAATAAAACATTGTGCTTTAGATAAAGGGTACATTCTCTCAGCCCCAGCTGGGTAAAACATAATTACAAACGGTGTTTCTTTTAACTTATCGAAGCAATATACTAGGTTTATATATGAATTGAAAGTTTGTATATATCTATTCTCTGTAAATCCGTTAAGAAATGTGTGTTTATCTGTACTTTGCGGAACGAAGCGTAACAAGAAATACATATTTCAGTATAGACGCTCTTTAATACATTTTTCATCTCTTCATCAAGTATCATTGGTACATGTCTTTATCATGAATACAGTGTGCTTTTATATATTCTCTGATTTTTTGGTGCAAACCAGAAACGTATAAAATAGCTATCTGCGCAAACAATCATTCTTTGCTCTCCGATGCCTTACACGCGTTTGATGATATAAATGAACAAACTTAAAATAATATTTTTGGAATGTTAATAAAATGCACAAAACAGTATGCCTTACATTTGCCATGAATTCTCTCAGTCCCAACTCAGAGTGGTGCGGTGGTCGGGTAGTTAACGCTCTGGACTACCAATCCAGAGATCCCAGGTTCGAATCTCGGTCGGGGCACTGGAAATTTTAGAAACGCTTTTCAGTGTTTCCA
Source organism: Saxidomus purpurata (assembly GCA_022818135.1). NCBI lineage: Eukaryota > Metazoa > Mollusca > Bivalvia > Venerida > Veneridae > Saxidomus > Saxidomus purpurata. The sequence continues at coordinate 19,003,814 of JAFMSR010000017.1, forward strand.
ACTATCTAGAAATGAACTGGTTAGAAACCTAGAGGTAGTCTCACGTGCATCGGTGCTTTACACCGGGCATGTAAAAGAACCTAGGGGTCTAGGGTCTGGTTCCCAGATTCCCTTGAATCTGCATCTGTCTCTCTTCAACCTGCGTTTGTCAGGAGTTTTGGCAAGTTCACCAAGGGAGAAGTCCCAGGGTCGGACAGGACGTATAAACAATAAAAGGAAAAAAACGCGTTTCTTTTTACTTATCGCGTCGACCTTCTATCATATAGGTATACATTATGCATTTGAAGTTTGTTCATATAAACTCTCTGTAAATCCCTTAAATAATGATTGTTTCGTTCCATCAGCAAAACACAGATACCTATATAGGCATATGTATTTAGGCATCTGTTTTGCGGAACGCAGTGGCACAAGAAATACATATTTCAGTATTAAAGTATATATTTCATCTCTTGGTCAAATATCATTGTTATATGTACACTCGAACCTGTAAACAAGTCTTTTCTAAAGAGGAAGCTAAATCAGTCTTTGTTGATAGGTGTTTTTGATAAACAGGTGTCTACACAAAATTTGAATAATGCGTTGTTTTCTCCCAACTGGTTTTTATTCGCATGGTGGTCTTTAACATAGGGCTGGCTGTATTGTGCCTTTGATTGTTATCTCATTTTAACCCTTTCTATCATGAATCATTTTAGTCAGCTCTGCGTGGATATGTATGTTATACGTATTTGGTTTGCGTCAAAATTGAGCGAATAGATAAAAGCTTAACTTACTAACGATAAAGACCTGAACCAATGATCTTCGACCAAGAGATTAAAATCGTGTTAAAAACTTCGATACTGAAAATACATTTCTTGTGCCATTGCATTCCGCAAAACGTAGGTACCTACGTTTCACCATCATTACAATTAGAAATATATACAATAGTAACGTGAAAAACGATAACTTATTTCTTGGTCGACTGCTCAAAAACGCATTAATTCTGAAGTGTTGCAATAAAGAGAGCGGCCCGAATTAGGTCAGTCACGCAAATCACAAAACTTTCTTTTAATATCGGCATTGTCTTGTAAATGAAAAGTAAAAACAAATTTTCATATATCCGCATGTATACGAGTATTATAATTTTGTATTGCATATACGTTTATGAATTGCTTTATGTTCATCGTTGTCGACCATTCAAGTTCAAACACTATTTTTGTAATGAGTATAAAATTGCAAGAATTATATTTGTAGACTATTTCATTCGAGATATGGCATACTGTGTTTGTCTCCTAGTTGTTGTTTTGTGAATACCGTCTTTCCTGGCATATCGGTTACATCAATTGATTTCAGGTCGATGTTGCTGTCTTGTTGTCTGTTTATCCTGTAACAGAAATTTATCCAAAGAAACCTATATTAATCAATTACGACAATTTATGATTTCACTTTCACGCACAGTTTCTCGCTACGGTATATATGTAAAGTAAATATCATAGCAAATACATAAGCAGACAAATTTACTATAAATCAGCCATGTTTGATAGAAGACGGTTGTGGACAAATGGCATTACATCAAGCTTCCAAATTGCATTGACCTATAAAGCCTTAGGACATACCTTAAGCACTAGGCACTTAGGCACTTTTTTGTGATTTTACTTCAAAACACACTTTCATACTGTTGATAATAGATTTGATTCTTAAAAGTGACCCTAGCCGTTGAGCAAGATTTGCTCTGCTTACTGTCCGATCACAAGAAACATCTGTATAACATAATATAAAATCCTCTCACAGAGGGACATAAAGCTGCCATATAACTTTACATGTAAATGAATGATCTTATAAATGACACGCGTACATGATCCCTGCATTTGGAGTATTGCAAATTATAAGGAAATTCCTTCAAAGATGACATAAAATATAATCAGTTACCGAAGTACTGAAATTATAAATTGTATTGTATAATAAATAGGACCTAATACAATGGCTTTATTATGTTACGTTTTATATAACACATAATCCCCGACGTTATGTCTATTCTCAGGCTCAATGGTCATAGAAACACAGCAAAGAGAAAAAAGTTTGGCTCTTTCGGTTAACTATTTTAAAGCCGATATGCAATTTCAAGTTAAGCCTACAATATTATGACTGAAAAAAGAAATTATATACAATACAGAAAGGTAGCGTACTTCTTGTTCACATGCTTGAATTTCACAATAACAACAACTACCCCAATCGTAATCAGCAGCAGAGATGCAGTTACACTAACTCCGATCAGAACAGCCTCATCTACTCCATCTGTAAAAAGGACTTCATAATGATAACCGTGATATTTTTAACTCAAGATATGTACACACAATTTTTCACATATTTAATCAGATCAGACAAGCTGAATGCATAAAGAACTTGCATAAACAAATAAATGAAGGATTCTAAATTTTTATGTGGATCATGTTGTGGTGGGTGCTTGTGTGTGAAGCCGATATGGGTTTTTTCATCTTATTCATCATTATTTCACTTTGCGCACATTTATGTACACATCAGATTACAGGTAACTGCAGTAACAAAAATGTGCATGTATGTGCATAAATTGCGTAATATGCAATTTTATCCAGGTACACAAAGGTAGCACAGCTACGTTTTGTTATAGACTAGACATCCGTAAAGTTGTGTGACAATATGTTAATCCCAACTAAAGCATTTCCGCGACTGAACTTAACTTTAACTCGAGTTTCCCTAAAAACAGTCATCAATTATATCTTGATATATGTATAAGCTTCTCGAAAGGTTTTGTTGCAACAAACCAACCCTAACTTAAGTTAGTGACATCATAGTGCTTTTTTTAATTTTCAGCCAATCCCGATGTATTTATTCATATAAGCTTAATTAAATAATTAAATACAAGCAGGTTATTTGCCGTACCGCATAATTGAAACAGCTATTTTCATCAAAATAGTAACGATAGTGATCAATTACTCTTCATGGTACGAGTCTTCAGGTTTGTTTTAAATAAGTTGCACAATATGTATGCTATAGCCTGATAATTGATTGGAAAGAAATATCCGTAGAAAAAATATAGAGTTGAGTGCAAAATTGCTTTTAAAAGATATTCAACTGATATGCTTCATGATTGATAAAAAAACACACATCAAAATACGTGCCTGATTTATCTTTCTTGTCATCGTCAGGACTCACGACTGAAATTGGAACAAAAATTAAATTAAATCGAAATATTTACCCGAGACACAGCTGATTTATTAAATAAGTTAAGAACATGTAACAATAGAAGTTTCCAGTGCATCAAATTACATGCACATATCTACACTACGCTGTTACAGAAAGTGATACATTTGACTTTAAGATAACATGGAGTTTTTTTAAAAATATTTGTGTCCTAAACATGATACCTGAACAGTCTGAAACTTCAATAGATCCTATGCCGTCAGTTGTTTTACCCTGTAGACACTGCTTACAGCTTGATTTTCCTGTCTCGTCCTGGTACTGTCCCGCAGGACACATTATTACCGTTTCCCCATCCGAATATGAACCAATCGGACTTTCAGCTATAATAAGAAATAAGTACATTTGTATAAATGCAAATATATGGTTATTGTTTTCCTCCATATGATCCAGGTGCAAAGAAACTGTTTGCGTTACAAAATTATGTTATCGTATCAAACATGTTTATAACAGTTATGTCGTCTAATTAGGCAAGCATGTAGACATGAACCTATACATGAAATAACACTCACTGCATTTTTTTACAAGAAATAGCACTTAAGACTATTGAAAATCACATAAGAAAAGTGTTTTATTTTCTGTATTCTTACAAAGTGCCAATCTCATTTCCTATTCTCCTCCTGGAATATTAATCATACAAAGTCTCCGTTCTTAAGTCGAGAACTGTTGTGCAGCTCATGTATGTATGTCTACGTCTTTTGATACACGAACAGATTACTAAGTCTCGAACAAAATGTACAAGCTATTAATGAAACACATTTGAACTGGTGAATACGTGAAAAAAAAAACAGCTCATTGAAAAGTAAGGATACTAACCACAAAACACATCAATGCGCACTGTTCCACTGGGACATTTTGTAGTCGGCTCGTATGTTAAAGCTGATGGATCAGACTCGAGCGTATGATTTTCTCCATCTACTGTTACTTGGAAGAAGTCCACGGAATCATTCAGCATTTCTTGGGCCGACTTTTCAAGTTGAATGGTTTGGTTTACAAAGTCTATTAGTTCTTGTGTAGGTTCTATAAGAAATGATAAACATCAATGCAAAAACAACCTTCTTGTTTTAATTCCATTGTAATTTCTATAATAAAGTAGGATATGAGGACAGCACGTATGAAGATTGTGGCAGCTTTACTACTAGGTATCACTGTGATCTTTAGCTAAGGCGTTTGAAATTAGCTGTACTGACTTAATGAAAAACTGAATAAAACTTAAATCAATATTTTGGTCACCGTTTAATTATAAAGGATATGGGTTTGTTTCAGTGGAATATCGATTTTATTTCACAAGTGAACACCAAAAATAGTTATTTTCACGAGTGGCGTAGCCACGAGTTTAAATGCAGGTTTTTTTTTGTTCACGGGTGAGATTAAATTGATATGTCACTGAACAAACAAATGTTCTTTTTTATTTCATGTTTTTGTTTACAAAATATTCACTAATAGGACTTTTTGGAATCATAGTATTTTGTTTTTCTCTGTGGAGAACCCCATTATAATTCCACAGTGATTACTACCTTCATTATTGATAAAGCAACAGAAATAGTTCTAAAGCTTATTTCGGATAAAAGTATTTAAAAAGACATTATCTATCATTATCATCCAATGAAACTTAAACATCAGTTTACAAGATATTAATTGAAACAACAAGCCTCCACTTCGTCACACTATGAATCACGGAGAAATACTCAATCAATCAACTGTTCATTCATTTCAAAAGTCGGCCATTTTTAAACATCTTAAATTAGACGGAGATCAGAGAAAGTGAATGCACAATGTTCATGAGTTGTGGATAAGGGAATCCCTACCGAGGGTTGAGATACGTCACAAAAAACGAGGCTCTGTCGAGAAATAATTGTGAAAACAGGATGGGGTGAAAATACAAATCAACTTAATCTTGAATTTTAGTTCAAAACTGCAATAGTTGGATAGATGATCTAATTACGAAAATAAATACAATGTTCCCAGAACGCTATAATATTTATTAAAATGAAAATAAATACAGTCATTTTTTTATTTTATGTGATAGGTTTTCACCGGTGAATCAGCGAAATATGTACATGTATCTCATAGGTTATTTTTATCATATTAATTCTTAGAGTACCTGTAGAATTCTGCAAAATCTCATCCAAATTTAAACTGCCTTCAGGATTGTACCCATCTCCTTCTAGTCCAATAGTTACCATTAACGAACTTTCTGTTGTTCGTTTTCTCCTTGATTCATTAGAACATATCGGTTCGTTTACTGTAGTGTGACATGTACCACTTATTGTACAATGCAAGTGTGACATTTTAGTTTCCAAAGATGCTTTCACTTGTTTCTTATTGTTTGGCGTACATGGAATTGATTTGTAAGAACCCTTAAATTCTACGCCAAGCGTTTGTGCCAACTTAATTTCTGAAATGTAATTAGAAATGATACTTTTTTAAGATAAACAAATGAACAACTTTACAATATATTGTATCATTTGATATTTACAAAAAAGTGTGTTTAGTGCGTAACATCTAACACTTGATACAGTAAATGTGATCTATTAGAGAAATTATTTCAAAAGAATTACATTCCATTTCATACTGTGATAACATTTACAGTATAATGTACTGTAAAGACACACCTGAACAAGCCGGTAGTCTTGCTTTGGTATTATTTATATTTTGGTGGTTCCATTTGTATCCTGTAGAAACCCCACACTCGTAATAAGGTAACGCCGTACTTGCAAGATATAGATGAGGTTTACAAGAAATACTACAGCGTTGCAGCTCTGTCGTGACATTGCAGTTGATAATAAGGCCATAGGTTCTTCTCAGTTTCAAACACTCTATGAAAACGTACAATTGTCATGGTAAACTAGTCCAAATATACAATTTTAGTACTTTTTGGTCACTTTGACTTATCATCTATGTTGTCATATATTCATATTAAAACTCTCATATCATTAAACATCCATAATATTGGTCCAGTTTTCAAGAGGAGAGAAAAAGTTTTCAAAATGTATTTTCTGTTTTATGTTTAAGAAACAAATACAATGTTACCTGTATTCCTGCATTGAACATAAACTAATATAATTTTATTTTGTTTCAAAAAAACAAAAATAATATCAAACAGGGAATGCCACGTACCAAAAACGCAGCCTCCCCAAAACGAGCCCCACAGCACCCAGAAGTGCACACCACCAACACACACACACACACACACACGCACACACACACGACACACACACACAATCATGTACACACACACATATACACTACCAACACACACTAGCATACAAAGCAAACACACGAGGACAAAACGAACAATTAAAGGAACACAGTGGGGCACATTTTTTCAGTCAAAGAGATATATTGTAGACAAAAAGACGTCAAAAACATGCATGACAGAGTAACCCTGTACAACAATTCCATGACCTTTAAACTCTGAGTGTGGCCGGGTCGTGGATCAACACATTGTCTTGATTGGCTAAACATTTTTACCAAGTCATTTCAAAATCTGTCAATGAAGGACAGAGTCGCAGTCCGGACACAAATATGTGGATTTATACAGGATCCTATTACCTTTAAACTCAAACTATGACCTTGACCGATGATGAGGTAGGGATATTGGTCTTGCACGCGACACATCGTCTTTATGTGCTAAACATTTTCGCCATATGTTTTGAAAACCCCTTCACGAATGAAAAAGTTACAGCCCGTAGTCTTGAAACTAGAAGTGTGACCTTGGCATTTGAGGAAGGGACGTGGATGTCTGAACGTTTGTGCCATGTTATATGAAAACCCATGCATCACAGAGTTACAGCCCGGACACGAAAAAGTGGGACGGACGTACGGACGAACGGTCAGATGGTGCGATTTTAATATGCCCACTTTCGGGGGCATAGAAAAATAAAAATTATTATAATGTTTAGGTGATGTGGTTTACAAACTTCGTAAGATTTTGGGTCTTGGCAATTTTCCAACTGTATTTGCTAAAATTATAAAACGTTTTGTTAAAAGAGGTTACGACCCAACTGTTTTGAGACACACCGCATGTTTGGTGTTCAACCCGTTTACAGTTGGACGCTATGCTTCCCTCTTTGATTGTGTCTGACGGAAGAGGAGGAGGACTCTGTGATGGGCAGTTTTTAAATCCCAATGGGACGAAACTGTTTTGATTTCTGTCCTCTGGCCTGTTTCGTCGGGCCCTTAAGGGTGTTTCTCTTGGTACTCTGCCTTCTGCAAAGGCATTGAGTACATACGTTTTTTGGTTCTCAAAGTTTGCTTTTTATATATTTATACACGAGCATTTTTGTGTTTTACATACCATGCCTTTTGTTTCCATTGCGTGTGTTAGAGATTCACCTAGCAGGGATTACTTTTATTTACACTGTCCTGTGACTTTGGAACATGGTGGGGGTAAGAGTGAGGTTGGGTGCGCACCATAAACCGGTTTAAGCTCCCCAGTGGTGTTTTTGCCACTGATTGTTCCAAGGCGGTGCCCCACTGTGTTCCTTTAATTGTTCGTTTTGTCCTCGTGTGTTTGCTTTGTGTGTGTGTGTGTGTGTGTGTGTGTGTGTGTGTGAGTGTGAGTGTGTGTGTGTGTGTGTGTGCACTTCTGGGTGCTGTGGGGCTCGTTTTGGGGAGGCTGCGTTTTTGGTACGTGGCATTCCCTGTTTGATATTATTTTTGTTTTTACGATGTCACCAGTACTGTTTTAAGAGTAATCCGCTGCATGATAGAAAAAAATCAAACTACAATACCCGGACATTTTTCTTCTTTGCATGGACTCGTCTCATTCTGTTTTCCAGAACAATCATTCCCTTCGAGGTCTGGAGGTGGACTGTCACATTTTCTAACTCTGGTTGAAACACCACCACCGCAAGACTTGGAACATCCAGTCCAGCTTGACCACTCCGACCATTGGCCATCAGCTTTTCATCAGAGAAGTTAAAAACTAAAGTATGTCTGGATGTACAAAGACACTATAAATTCAGTCTTTTTATAATCATATTTGATCTGATTATCTCAAATATGTACCTTATAAGTTAATATCAATCAGAAGATTAATTTTGTTCAGATTATTTTATCACAATAATGAGGGTATATGATAAAATAATAATAAAACAAGCATATCTGATTTGGTACATGTATCCCTCGACGAACGGCTTCAGGGAATAAAGGCTAGTATTATTTTTAATACAAAATTAAAGTATGACCAATGGCTTTAAAGAAAACATATGTCGTATAAAAATGTAAACGATACAGCACAGTCCGCTAGCTACCCTATATTGTTTGAAGAAATTACCTTTATATAAAGAGATACACCCTTAAAGTTGACATATTTCGAAATAACTTAAAAACTATTAGTAATACGATAACGGAAAAAGTCTTCTCCAAACCTAAAGTTATCAGCCAATATAAGAAGGTAACAAGAAAACTGTGATACAAATGTATCACTGTGTGCGTTAGAACAGTGTCTTAAACATGTTATTTCAAAGTTCCCATTCACTTTAAAAGCAATGACTATTTTTGATGATACCAACTCTCCACTTTCTTGTTTTTAAAAGAAAATGTTGTCGCTGGCCTCAAGATTAAGCAAATTCAGTAAACATGAACAAGACGACCATGATGGCCCTTTTTAACACTCACCTGCAATACCTACTTTCCGTTAATATAGGGGGATTTTCGACTGAATTATTAGTTGTTTTAAGCACAGATGCTTGTGGTATTGACTCGCGACCCAATCTATTCTTGTCCCATGTTGTACGGAACGTATATAAATACAAGATTTGAAACAACTGAAAACTGCAATCGCATATTTAAGGCATGTGTGTAAGTAAGGAATAACTAACCGGTTTTTCAAATTTTTTATTAATGCAAAACACTTATCTGAATAAAACCCCACTCCAAAATGCATCGAACATGGTTGAATTAAGAGAATGTCGAAGAAAAACACTTCTGTCACTTCTGCAGAAATCTGATTTAGTATATACATGAAGTTATAAAAATATATTTCCCACATCGCAGTATATGAAATAGCGTGCGCGGGGTACCATAACGTTTACAGCGGGGATTTTGTCTTGTGTGAAAGTTATAGCGGTAAATTTTAAAGCAGATTTATAAATAAAACGGCTGGTTCCATTTTTATTCGACCGATAAAGAGCATAGCCAGGTGCCTATAGTTTTCGAATCGTTACTATTTTTAGAAATGACATAAACAGTATACCTGAGATGTGATAGAGGAAATCGATTTGTCTCAAATCTTGTATTTATATACATTGTCACCATACACATGTGATCAGTAGATAAGTATAATAAGGAATTGCATCTGCAATTGGTTAGCTTACACGCAGTTGTAGGATGTATCTAAAGATACTGCAGTGAACAGGTGCGAGGGTCAGGCCTAAGGGGTTGAGGTCCAGACCCTAAGCATCTGTGGTTTTAAGGCTATGAATGACGTAGTGGCCGTCACTCAAAAGTCAGAAAATGGGTATTTCTTTTTTTTAAGAAATCTGTTTCAAATACAAATGTAAGAAAACGAATATAATCTGTTGGATTTGATTAACTTTTTGTCGATACTGATTTGTAAAAAAACATTACAGTATCACAATTTTCATTACTGTCTCCATCTTTCTTCAGGTCCAAATCGCTGTCGAACATCCATTTTGACCTTTGAGGAACGATTATGAATTTAGGAAGTTTCGGCAAGTTGGACATGTAGAAAGACGGAGACAGTTATAACAACAGTGATACCGCTACTTTTGACTTTTACAAATCAGTTTCAACAAAGTTTTAACAATTCAAACAACATTTTATTTCTTACATTTGTTTTGAAAAACAAACTTCATTTTGAAAAAAAGATAAACCGCCCGTTTACCGACTTTTGAGTGACGACCCCAACAATACGACAAGGCCGTAAAACAAACAATTATTCAGTCAAAATCTCACAAAAATGATATCAGAAGACAGGTTACACATTACTGTTTTGTTTGATATATAAATATATAAAATGCATTCAGCCGTTCTAGAGATTTTCAGAATTATACGCCTTGTCGCAAGACTATTTTTATCGAGTATATCTTTAGCCGTTGGTGATGCCCATTTTCAAACTATTTTCTTGAAGATAGAAAAAGAACGCACATGTGCGTATTACAATGTTCAAACTTGTCAAGTGTTATTAAAGTTCCATTCTTTCATAAGTTTTTATAAGTACCTGCTTTTAGTTGACACCTTTCTCCACTGTAGCCGTAAGGACATTGGCAAGTGTAGTTCTTTGTTCCACTTACACAAGTAGCTCCGTTCTGACAGTTATTATTCTCGCAGAAGTCAGGCGGGATCTGACACTGCTTTCCAGTGAATCCATCAGAGCACATACATTTGTAGTCATCATGCTTGTTGATGCATTTATGAGTTCCACACGGAGAACCTGTACACTCGTTCACAGCTGATAAACAATGTTAAACATGATAAGTGCATCATTTACAAATACTGCTTGTTGGTTTATCAAATCCATTTAGATAAATGTAAAATCGTATATGTGGTCATACCCTTACCTATTAAACACATGGCCACTACACCAGAGAAACATATGAAATGCAATTTTCTAGCAAAGCTGTTCCGTTTTACAGTTGAAAAGTTGTGTACCATGATATTTAGTAGGAGATCAAATACTATTATTTAGACCTTACAAATTGGATATTGTCTTTGACGGTCTAGTAAATAGCGGTAAACAGTAGTCTTATTTCTTGATTTGTAGAAAAGAAATAAATATATTAACGACAAACCATCGCACACTGATGGGACAACTATTTGGACGCTCTCAGCTTCTGCAAGATCATCTATAGAAATAACACTTCCATTTATTGAAGGTGAACATGTCGAAGACCACCTTCTAATTTCCTCTGGTAATGCCTTCCTTTGTAGTATACTAAACGCTGAGATCTTCATATCTACGACAGTATACACAGAATTAAGCCTTTATTTAACTATGTTCATAAACTAGTTATTTCTTATACACATGTAGCTTTTAACTCGCGATATCAATACACCTGGTTATATTAGAAGGTTTAATAAGAGAACACAATATATCAAATGTAAGACCACATGTTTTTAATACATGTTGGTTCTCAGAAGAGGGCGTTCCTAATTAACTTTCTTAAGAACCGTCTGCATAGTGCATTTAATTCGTTAAATGTCTTCGTTATTTAGCGAAGTTTACTAATACAGAAATAAACGACTAAGCTATCTAATATTATTTTTATAAAATATAACTACCATCTGTATGTATTACCTCCATGAAACTCTATAAAATTGTTTTCCTCCAGAACATGAGTGCTCGTAACGCTAAAAGTAGAATTGACGTAGAGAACTTCTCCATTTGCATATAAGGCTAATTCTGCCGAAGATTTATCGATACTGAATGCCACACTAGACCATGTTGATGTTGGTAAGGTGTGCTCACTTCCAATGGTTACCCTGTAAAGTATCTTTATATGATTTTGTGTTGAACATTTCAAACAGAAGTTGTGCTGATTTTGTCATACAGATGCAAACTCAGATTAATTAGCGAAAGTTTAAGCTCTTGCAAAATATGGTACGTCGATTACGTCGAACCAGGAAATTAAGACGTTGAAACTCATGGGCATTTAAGGTGTTGATGTATTTCAAAACTAAAGCATAAATTTATAAATTTAAAGTTTGCAATTATTGCAGTTGACGAAGTTGCATTGAATCAAAAGATTACTTTACAAAACTGTATGAAGTACTTACCCTAAATGTGTAATCGTGAGAGCTGGGGTTAATTTCAATGAAATCCACGCCTCAGTATTAGATTTGTTTATTTCCATTGCAGCATCTGACAATGCATTGCTGACATATATCCACATAAATAATGTCATCACATCATGTGTTTCCTTGTTTTGAATTTTGGCACCGACTGCACTTATTTGGACATCAAAGTCTGTAAATAAAGTTCACATGTATGGTTTGAATACAAGCACTTAAGATTGGAGGAACGGCTTTTGAATGCATCTTTGTTCTAATCGATTATAAAAAAAATTACTTATCGCTTATGTGTATTGTTACTATTATTATTAAGAAGTTTGTCCTGCCTTCTATCAAGATGCTTTCGTTTTACTGTATATGCTTTCCTATATCTGAAAACCGATCTGAAGAAAGGACTAAAAAGACACTGTTTCTGATTTTACGTCTGAGACAGTGGTTCCGGTGTAAAGGTGTTTAATCTAGCTCAAGCATACATATGCTACAGAATATTATTCTGAGAAAAGTGAAACACAAATCAAACACGGGAAATCCAACATAATAGCTGATTTATATAGTGTCGTACTAGAAGATCGTTCTGATGATGTGACAGCAGCGGGCAGTTGAAAAACCATAGCAATGTTGGCATGGATTCAATTCCGAATACATGTAATATCAGTCTTTTATCAACAAAGAACATGGGTGACACCGATGAATGCTTTGTTTAACGGTTGAGCTATGTTCCTTTTATCATAATTTCAAATGGTAAAGCAGATAATTCAAAATACGGCAAGGTCATTTTACGGTTCACAAAAACTGCACTTCTTTTAAATGGCATGTATCACGATGTAAAGTACAAACTCAATCCAATAATGGTATCTGACTTTGATTCTGACATACAGAATTTCACAAAAGGGAAGTACATGTAAATCATAAATGGGGCAAGGTTTAGTAACAGTTCGTAGATATAGCAATTCCTCTAAATGACCTCTATCATTTTTTGTAATTCAAAATAAATCTCCTAAATAGTTTAAAGTATCATGTCGGACAAGCAGATTTTCATAATTCAAAAAAGGTAATTCCAAACTGGATTATCCACAGTAATGTATTTTAAACACTGCACACTTTTCTATATCCTTGTGTGAAATATCAACTCAATTCCTTTAATAGTTATGCGAGTTATGCTTGGGATAAATAAACTACTAAAATTATTATGTAAGCTAGAATAAAGTTTCTTAGTCACTGCACTCTCTCTTAGTGTGACCTATTACTGTAAACTGTCAACTTAATCCCTGGAGTAGTGTGCGAGTAATGCTCCGCAATAGCATATTACATAAACGGAATCATTACAAATGGTCTAATCTAGAGTTGTGTTTCTTTGTCAATGCGCTTACTTACACGTACATGTATCAATGTGTGAAGTATGAACTGTCAATGACCCGTCCCGTCGAAGTTCAAAACCTCTGAGTTTAACCATTTCTACATATCAACGAAATCCCTTTTATAGTTTTGGCGTAATGCTCCGGACAAAGGTGTGTCACAAACAGACAAAAGGTCAGACATTGGATAGAGAGGGGACTATATGCTCTCCCTTCGGGAAGCGTGACAACATTAGGTGCACATATAAAGGTATATCAACGTTGAGACACAGAAATGATAAATACCTTGGCATTGTGAGTTTTCTATAGCTCCATCACCGGGAGTCCTCTGATTGTTGTCGCAAATAACACAACTTTCTGACTTTGTATTAGATTGGAATGAGTTACTGGGGCATTTAGTGCAAGGAGCAAGTTTCGTTGGTGAAAATTCGCCTGCTTTACAATATTCTGAAATTGAAAAAAACACACACTATTTTCTCATAGTAGATCTATCTACATGTACTTGTTACGAAAAGTAACAATTCGTGATTATTCACACGACTTCTCAATATTCAATTTTATTTTATTGTCTATGCAATAAAATAGTTTCGTACATGTTGAACATGTTAAGCATTTTTGTAGCTTAATGTGTCTTCAGCATTTAAATTCTTTAACTTACTTTGCATTCTATCATTTATTTTCAAAATAACAGATCCTTGACGACATTTATTGTAGACTGATTATTGAGTTCCTAATACGTTGCATGGTATACAAAAGTCATTGAGAAAAAGTCATATTTACCTAAACATTGTGTTATATTTTCAGATCTGGTCTCAGTTGTGTTTGTATTTTGTGGACAAGGCTCACATGTCAATGAATTCGAAGAGTTTTGGAATGTACCAAATGGACATTCTTCACAGCTTCCATATTCTGTAGCATAATGACCTTTCGGACAACCGACTGAAATGTATGTACACAAAATATATACAATACAAACATACATGTCCCCCGTTCACCTGTCAAATGTTTATAGACCTGAGAATAGGGCTTTTATTGTCAAAATATTATATTATTAAAGTGAAAATCATTTTACAGCTTACTCTAAGCATTATCAGCAAAAGTAACGTTTGTACGATACTTCGGCAATGTCTTACAAATGCAAAATTCATATTCATTGCTATGATTAAGATTCATTTAAGGTAAAGGTATTTAATAACGTTTCATAACAAACAGCGGAAGCTCTGTAGAGCGACATACTTCACTCTTAAATCAGTTTCAACAAAGCTATCTACACCAAATTTCCGGGTTGATGGATCGAGTCAATGTTGATCAATTTCTTGTCCAAACAAACACCATATATCCGGTGGTTGGATTCAAACTTTAAAATTGTAGATAGTATAATGCAAAATTTACGTACTGTTAAAATCTAATCATCTTATCTTATTAGTTTCGTGTTTCCTACTTTCAACGAACTAATAACACGTTTTAAAGTATGGAATAGAAAATGTGGAGTAAACTTTAAATATATCTGTCGGGTAAAACATTATTACCGCAAGATGCCGTCTGGACTCTTGGTATCATTCCAGCTTCACACTGGAAAGATGGGACTCCGGGGCCATATGAATCACCATCCACATATAGATCACCATACTCAATATCGAAATGACCGGAATCTGCTTCAGCTCGTAATCTGTCAGACATTTTATAAAGCATCTTTTCATCTTTTTCAAATATTTCATCCGGACGTTCTCCTGCTTCTTTTTTATACGGCAAAATAAAATCAAAATTTATTATATAGGCATATGATACCGCACGGCGGTGACCATGGGAATGCAGACTACGTTTACGCCGAGACGAGATAGGCCCACACGTCACATCCACAAATTTAGCCTGGCATTCTGGAACAGCGACACATTCCTCTATAAAGTTTGAGGTGTTAAGGGCTTTGACAAAGTTTTCTTGGATTTCATTGAAAGTCTCAGCTGAATTGTTGCATTTTCCGGTGTAATAGTAAAACTCATTCGGCAGACGAATATTTTCGACGTCAATCCTTCCTACAACAAATAAATATTAAATTCGTATTTTTGAAGTAATGCAATCTCATGAGCTTGCCTAGTGACAAAATAAGTACAACAGAAGAATTTATCCAACACACGATCAAACGCATATACATTAGCAACCAGACCCTATGAATCCATCAATTTACCACTGCGAAACATTCAGCATACAGGGGGAACACACTGCATTTTTATCATTAACTACAT
The DNA here is from genome assembly GCA_022818135.1 of Saxidomus purpurata. Classification (NCBI taxonomy): domain Eukaryota; kingdom Metazoa; phylum Mollusca; class Bivalvia; order Venerida; family Veneridae; genus Saxidomus; species Saxidomus purpurata. The sequence continues at coordinate 19,019,385 of JAFMSR010000017.1, forward strand.
TGTAAACACAGGAAACAAAAATTACAGGGCATCACATACAATATTAAGTGAATATCCAACACCTAATAATGTATCAGTCTTGTCCGATGTACCACTTTGAGCCGGTCATTTACCAATAAATAATGCTTCCGGACTCAACCCTACATAAAATATGCATCATGGCTGTGTCAGCACTAAGCATGGAAACTAAACGGACGGCTTCAAGGGAGTCAATGATGATAATCATTTTTTCTGGTAAATTGTTTACATGAGTTGATGTGAATCTTTTACATTGAAGAACAAAGAACCTCTGACTCAGTTGATATAAAAATCAAATGTGCCTTAGTACGGGTTGTGTGAAATGCAAAACAAAAAGAAACAACAACTAAACATCTATTTTCTCTTGTTTCCATGCAAAGGTGTGTCTCTTCAAGATTGTGTTGACATAGATTATTGATATATAATTTGTTTTAGGTGCGGGCATGCATTATATACCGTAATGTTAAGCTTTGCAAACTCTAAAACATTAAACTTTTGGTGTTTACTGTGCTTCGTCAACATTTAAGATTTTAAATATCGATTTCTTGTTTAAACTAACTTAATTACATGTATATTAACCACTTTCAACTGATAGAAATTAACCTTTCAGCTTTAAAAGGGTTTGTTTTAAGAACTTAAAAAATATAATAAGTTTTGAAGAAAGCCTCCGACTGTTGTTTTTGTAAAATGCCTAATCACTCAAGCAGTCTGTTACTTTCACAACTATCTTTTTAAGCTAAGCCTCACCCATAGAAAGATATGTTTAAAAAATATACATGTTAATAATACATGCATATGCCATATTAAAATTATAGTTTAACGTCGAATAGATCTCAAAGGTTAAACATTGATGCCAGCAGTATGTACACTAACAGAACATCAGATGCGATTTTCTCACGCTCAGATCGTTTCACCATTCAATTTTGTTTTGAGGATCAATTGATGGGCTAATAAGACGCTAAAACAACGGGTTAAATGGTCTATTATGTATACATGTAGTTGGCAAGAGTTATCACTTTATTCGTTTTGCAGCGCATTTGCAAGCAAAGGACATTAAACACAATCAGTACAAGGCTGCACATCCTACTAGTTATTTCCCATTCAAAACGAGGAAATATGATTTACATAGTAAATTTTCATAAGTATTATACATTACAGCTTTCGAAACTGAGCATGTAATACGGATACAACAGTCGCTTCGTAGGCTGAGTGATATAAGCAAAATATATTTACTGTTGCAGTCTGGTACATAGCTTGATGGTCTCCACAAGCCTGTCGAGGTCCCACATACATAAAAACCATCACTATAACTTGAAATGTCATATTGATCATTACATTGCATCTGGCAAAGTTGGCCATGTGTCCAATCACTACATGCGAATGCTCCGTTTTCTGGATCTTCAAGTGCTTCTCTTGAACAATTTGTTACTGTAAAAGTAAATATATATTATCCAAATAATAGAGAAAGCGCTTAATTTAACACCCGTAGAGGTTAACTGATACACATGTAAGTTATCTTATGAGAATCAGCATGATTGTCAAGTACATGTTTTATGTATAAACATATAACAAATTTCTATAATATGAGTGCTAAGTCTTCTGTAATCGAAGCTTAATCAGTGAAATCGTATCAGCCTCCCTTGCATGACCTTCTACAGGCTTGAAATTACATAATGTCACGTAGCTCAAATACCTTTTCATTACAGTAAATATCTGTCCTTTACACATGTGTATATGCAGAAACAAAACAGGCAATGATGGGCAATATTTCTGATCATAAAGTTATGACTGATATGTTTCGATGACGTTCTAACAAAATGTTCACACTGTTGTATGCGATGGAAATCTCTGTTACATCTTCAAATCTTAAAAATACATGCCAAAGACTTGTATTCTTGTTAATAAGTCAAGTCAATTTGTAATCAAAAGCACTTTTCCTCATTAATTTGCTTTTAAATATCCGTTTACGCAACTTTTTTTCATAATGTAAATGCAGACTTAAATCAACAATACATTTAACGAACTGTGGAAAATAATAAATTTATGAAACTAACTTTTGCAAAATGGTTTAAGTTCATCCTCTTTCCATTTCCACTTAAGCATTGGTGGATTACTATCAGTGTCACGGACACACACAATTTTGTCCGCTCCAGCCTTTGGATATCCGGATTTGCAAGTCAAAGAGCACTCAGCACCCAACCTGTAGGTATCAGGACAGTCATACTTCAGATGCTCGCCGAGATCGGGAGGTGTACAGCTAAGAGCTAAAAATAACAGTTCTAAGGTTTCAATGTAAAAAAGTTATCTGTAAATAAAACATTATGAACGAATATTATATTCTAACTTTTAAAAAATGACTTTATGACTAAGCACATTTATAACAGAAGACAAAAAGAGGAATTTCAAAGTAATTTTGTTCGATGCTATATATTACTTCTAACTACTTGATTAAAGAATGTGTGCATGAACAACTTTTCTTAGTATATGACGTAAGATATCACTTGATATAAAGCAGGTTTGTGGAGTCATTATTTGAATGTTTCGATGTGTATGTGTTGTGTGTGAGAGATGGTGTGCATGCGTAAGTTGTTTGAAAAGTTGCGTCTCTACACTTGCTGCTTGAATACAATTGAATTGCACTTGAAGCCATGTACAAAATAAGAAATGACGTCGATTTTGTGTATCGGTATGCATTAGGTCAGTGGTCATTTTACAGATCATTTATATAATCATTAATTGTGGTTACTACAATGTACTACAAACGTGTCTGCCTATGCTCATTTCAAAGTGAACATGCTGTAACAGGCATGTGTTACGTTTATCCTGTTTCGTAAAATCCAATACTAATCTGACAAGGAAAGACAGTTTATCCCATTCAAACAATGATCATTTGAATTCAGTTTTGTAGATAGTTGCATATGTTTTACGTCTTTGGCTGAAACTATCTCATGTTTGCTTGAGTAGAAGTACTTACTGAGAACATTCAAGCTGAAAAAACAGCTGTCACCACGGTTACTATCATTGTCTTCAATGGTGTACTGTATTGTATATGAACCGGCATCAAATCGCCGTCCTGGCTCATAGCCATGAATTTCTGTTATAACTATTAAGTCTTCACCAGAGTTATCGTCGCCCTTCGGTTCATCCCATGTAACCAAAGCTGTATTGTTTGGTGAATCAATATACACTTGCATGTCATCCGGACAATGCACAAATATCGGTGGTTCTATATCTATAAAGGTAGAAAATTTAAACTACAATTAACACCGCCAAACTATTTATATTTCATAGATCTCAAAGAAATGCGATGAAAAATGTTATAGACGCCAAAGTCCTGTTAAGCAGGGTAATATGTAAACGCATGAGAATTGAAGGTAGTTGTTCTTCAACAAAGTTTTAAGGTCACCAAAATCATATTCATATTACAGTCACTTTGAGTAATAATAACGTATTCGATTAATAATTGTTACAGTAGCGGTTCGAATCATTGCGCTACTGGCTCCGACAGCCTTGTCCTTCACAAACCATCTTACACATAACTTAGTCCGTGTTTACTGACAGCATTTGTTAAAAAAATCTATATACATGAAGGAATAATGAATATTTCGATCAACTCCATCAATCGGTCAATAGCTAGTACTTAACTTCAGATTTTACAAAAAATAAACACCCTGTGGTGAAGTTGTATAAAATCTAGAATTTACTTGGTACACAGGCATATTTTTTTTTCCAGAAAATATTTTCTCAGAGAATCCGGGCTGAAAAGAATACTAATCAAGTGGTAACTCATATCATATTTAACAATAAAGCAAAACACTTCCATATGATATCTAGTCAAGATGTGCAATTGTCAGTAATGATTTCACTACTAACCTTTGCATTCAGGTATTAATCCCCATTCCCCACTGGTATCACATCCAAGTAAACGTGGTCCACGAACTTGAAAACCATCATAGCATATCGCCTCACAAATATTGTCATATTCAGCTTTGTTATTGAGGCACTGTACTTCGCCATTCTCGATATCTGGAGTTGGTTTACATTCTCGTGCTAGAATTAAAGACTACTTTCCTAAGAACTGTTTCAAAGAACCTCTTCTTTTGCAAACGGAGTAATGTATTTATTGATTTGGTGATTTCAATCATATTCTTTTACTCCATATAAATATAAATTTAGTTTCGGTTTCACATCCTACATTTCCCGCAGAACATGTTTTATCATTTATATGTTGTGCATTGTACCTTTTAAAAGAATGTCTGTCCGTTCGGAAAAAAAAACTAACATATGTGCCTTTAAGATCTCGGATATAAAGCTTATCGCATCTTTCTTTATCTAATTGTGCTTCTGTTGAGGATTTGTTCACAAACAAGGAATAACATCAAACACATACAAAACACAACATAATGAATGAAAGACAAAGAAAGTTCTACTGTCGCTTTTCTAGCAAAAACTGAATGGTTGACATTTCCTTTTTTGTTCAAAAACACAAATGCTTACTATTATTAAGATATATAGTATGATTCCCATGACATCGGAATATATGTTGTTGTGTGGGGAACATTTATGAATAGCATACTGCACTTAGCCAATTTAATAATTAAATTTGAATATACATTGTACAAACTGTCCGATCAAATGTCATGAAGATTGATATGATCGTAAATAAAACCCTTACAGTATATTTAAAGATAGTCTTGTAGTTTAATATAGAGACTTAGGAAATGAGCCAGTGTTAGATTAGTTAGAAAATAGTATGTACTTGTTCAGCCTCTGTTGTTAAGAAAAAAATTAAGAAAAAATCCATTGGGTCAATAAGAGAGAATCTGTGTCATGATGTCACATGTTTCTTTTTCGTATGTTTATCAATTGATCTGCAGTCGATGTCTTTGAATCAAATTTAAAACTACGCAGTGTTAATAAATACGAATATGTTGGCCATCTTTTTTAGGTTATAGGCGAAAAGTTGCGCCAATGATGTAAATCACGTATAAATTTTGATGGAGGATATTCAGCCGGACGAACGGAAGACGGACAATACTTATGGATGTCCTAAATACAACTTGCTATTTAATTGAATGAAAATGTGTTAACCGTTATGGCAAATAGATAACGACAACAATACCTAAACAATCTACTTACGTCGGCAATCTGAAACATGCGCTGGATCCCATGTATCATACTCTTTGCAGGTATGACTGACTATAGCGGGTTCTTCTAACATATATCCAGACTTACATCTAATATCGCATTTGGTTCCTAAGATAATGTTTCTACTTTCGCAATCGATATAACCATTTTCAGGCCACCTCGGGAATCCGCATCGGTGAACTGTAAATTAAATATATTTTCAAGTTTATCATTTATATCTAAAGTGTATAAATCAACGGAATACCTATAACAAAAAGCAAAATGCAACAACTCCTAAAATAGTTCCAACAACTTTGGCACTAAGATATGACAAGTTCAACGTATACCCAAGAAAGCCAGGGTAGCTGTTCTAATTGTTTAAAATTCTATTTTGTTAGCAATCAAAAAATTCAGTTTGGAAATATGAAAACAAACTCAAGTGCGGTATTTCCTTTAAAGCCTAGTATGTAGGAGTAGGTATACATTGAGATGGGGGCGTGCACCGGGTACCCGATGACGTGCCTACTTGTACCATGTGACACCACGTGTCACACCAATGCCGTGCCCTACATGTAATGGGTACAACTACGGGTATCCGATGTACACCTCTCCCATTTTAAAAATGTGACTCAAAAACTGAGAGGGAAAAGGCTGCATTTGACGACGATTAGATATAGATCTAAAAGCACAAAAACGGTTGTTGATGCAGGTCCTGAAACAGTTTGGCGGATTGCCTTCAATGGTAAAAACAAAGATTAGGAAGTGCCTAATTTGATGAACGAAGGCTCTCAAAAGGTAGTATGAGTGGAAGAGTTATCATGAAGTATTTTTAAAATTGCATTGGGCGGCTTAGTTTAATAGGACACTGATTTCTTACAGAATTTCTTGGACGTATATAAAATATGCAAGAGGACCGATTCGATGAATTGTTGTGCCTTTGATGCGTAAAATTAGTGTATGTATAATGTGTGGTTAAACATCTAGGGACTACTGACTTTGTCACAGAGACCTACATGTCCCATTCTATGGAATCTCAATACTGTATGACACCCAAAACTAATATTTCTCCTTATCAAGTTTACTACAGTTCAGTGATGACTCAAAAGTAGTTGAGTGATGTCGATATTCGATTGAGTATTGAGGAGTTTAGCAAATTTAAATATTTAGAAAATCAGGTGATTTAGAGTTTAACTGAAAATTATTCGATGAAATGAAACGTTAACAGCAATTCTTTGAACGATCTGTTGAAAGGCGGAAGTAAATGTATTGAGCTTCCGTTTGACATATTTCAAGTCAGTTTGACATTCGTAAGGCATTTTAGAGGGACATTTTTTCATATTGAAGATGGAAAAGAATTAAAATAAGTGTTGCAAACACTTGTTCTCTAATCCTCTCACGACCATTGTTAATTATTGTAAGTTGTATTAAATGTGTGTCTTTTGAATAAAATATAGTTTAAACTAAGATGGGTCGATGCTGCAAATTAATCTAAGGTTAACTTAGCACGATTGAAACATATATAGAACTGATTTGATTGTTGCAGCATATGGCTGAGAGAAAGTCATAAATTCAGTTCTCGCTTATTAAGCTTTAACTTGAAGAAAAAAACGCTATTTTTAGCGAATATCGTGGCAAACCGGTGTCTTGTGTCTGCGGGATTCACATGTTTTCGCATTCGACGCTGCATGTACATGTATGGCTAGACATCGACGGATTTACGGTAGACAGCACATTTATTTAGGATATTCCGGAATCGACATATATTCCTCTGACGAAGCAGTGTAAATACGAAACACTGAACTCGGTGTGTATAGCAAATTCAAGCGATTTGCTAGGAAATATGTATATATCTTTGTTAGGGATAGATGTACACGATGTTATGGTTTTTGTCGGATGCTGGGTAACAGGAATAAAACAATAGTGTTGGCTCTAAATAAGGTGCAGATAAAACGCTGTTATGGCGACAAAGTTCTTACAATAAAACTTGGATTTAATGCAACTTACTTTATGCGACATGACTTAAGTTTCACTTAAATGTTGTAGACAGTGCAAAGTTGCGAGATACTGCAGCAAACATTGTCAGCACGCAGGTTGCTCCGCTGTACATTTGTTGATATGCTAAGGCTATCGCCTTTGTCTATATTAAATAACATATTTGAGCCAGTGGAGGTGAATAGAAGTGAACAATGAGGTAAAAGGAGTTAAAATAAGGAAAGAAGAGCGGAAAATAAAAGACGAGAAGTAAACATGAGGTACAAATTAGGTTGAAATGAGATAGAAACGTGATTAATATGATTAATTGATATAGGCTAATAGCGTTAAGGCACTTGCAACGAACGTATACTGGTATATGTCTAAAACACAAAGCGGATGTACAATGTAACGCCTAACGCTTGCTTAAACGATATATAAATTGTCAGACATCTCAGTTTAGCTCAGTCATAACTACAGTAGTCGGAACGTAACAGTTGTAAACATTTGCGTATATCGAGCGTATAACGTGCATGTGCTCATCGTCTATTTTGTCAATCGTATATCGTGTACCATATCGTATCATTCATCGTGCAACGTGCACCATATACTATACACGATATACGATACACGATTCCCGGTGCACGATAGGCCTATACGGTATACGATTCGATGTTTTAATCAGTCGTTAATTGTTTTACTAACCGTGTACATCTCCGCAAAAAGAAATATACACATGAAGTGCTGACTTCACATTGTATTTTTTTGTATTCGCCAGTGCAATACGGGCAATAATGACTTCCGGGACAGGTGGAAGACAGTTAACACCTGAAATCCTTAATTTAATTATATTTTATAGTCGGAAAGGACATAATTTTTCTTTGAAATCTAAAACGTGCTGTCACAGCATTATTTCAAGTGCAGTAGACAAGGTGTAAGGAAATTCATTAAGAATTATAACAGGAAAGGGAACAACTACAGTAACTTTAGAAGGCAAACTATTGAATATTTATTAATTGCACAGTACCTTATTTAAATTGCATCTTGTTTAGGATAATCCATGTAATCGTTGTAAAAATAGTCGTAACAAACAGACTTGGTGAAAATTTAAGTAAACTGTAAAAAAGTCAAAAGTAATCGTTTAACGTGTACTCCATCTAACGTGTAGCGCGCAGCGTGCGCTTCGAATATCGTTCATATCGTGTATCGTTCTGAATCGTGTACCGTGTTTATTTAACGTGCGTGTATCGTGCGTGTATCGTGCGCTCCGTGTGACAACTGTTACGTTCCGACTACTGTAAGAGCTCAGAAGACGATCTTCGAAAGAATCTAGATGGAAATATAATTATGAGAAACCGGAAAGCATAAAGCGTGGAAAGTTTAAAAGAAGAAGTGCATCTCGACATGGGTGGCACGGCAATGCTTTGGACTACCAATCCGGAGGCTCCCGCCGGGACACTGGAAACTTCAGAAAAAAAATTCAGTACCCAAATTCCCTTGTATCTACATTTTCAGAGTCTTGGCAGTTGCACCTGAGGAGAAATCCTAGAGCCGGTCAGGATCATGAACAATCTAAACTATACACTCTCTCAGCATGATAAAGTGCCTCCTTCTTAAAGGTCCACTACTAAGCGAAAATTAAGTGACAGTTATTTCAATGGCAAGTACATTACCTTATGCAAGACACTAAATAATGAAGATTTGCAGGTTAAAATTTACAGAAAGTGTTTGGAACACGAAGAAAAGTATGTGTATTATGTTGAAATCTCAGTGATTCGACAAAATGACTACCCAGGTCTTTTTAACTTTGTTCATAATGCATACAAAAATAATTGTACATGTACTGTCGTTTACTTAGAATTTCTACATACCAACTTTCATTTTTTATTAAAAATAACTTATTTCTGTGTTTTTTAAAGTATATTTGAATTTTCGCTTTCGTTAGTATTGGACCTTTAAATGTTTACAGGAATGGTCCTCCCAGAGTAACAAATCATCGCCTTAGTCTAAAAATGTCCTATCTACCATTTTGTAAAAACTGAGATAATTACATAAATGACTTAATCTAACTTTGCTCTATCTACCAAAACTTTCCTTTTGTACATTGACGTCATAGAAATTGAGATCCCGACTATGTATTTGCTCTATGCCCACTATAATACGAGGTACTTGGCCTGTATTTTGTCACATCTCCATCTCTTACATCAATTTTAGCCTAAAAATGTGTTGTAGCCTATCAATGTGAAGATTCTTAGTCACATGACTAAATATGATCTTAGAATGAGTTTGCTCTAACTCCAGTTTTAACAACAACAACAATGTTGACAAGAAGTGAAACACTACTGTTATTAAAGCACAAATCTGGATATGTGAAGAACATATTAGTGTTGTTTGAAAGCATTGGTATTCCATCCAATAGATTTCTCTTTTTCATAAAATAACGTTATGATTTAAAGTTATTTTTCTTTTTTTTTTGTTGTTGTTGTTGTTCATATATATGAATGTATACATTTCGGATGAACAAATTCGGATACTTAACGTCTAATCATACAAGAATTATGGAAAACTATGTGGATAATAAAGTAATTGCCCGTTTTTATATGGAAAGTGTAACCTAGTTCTCCGATAGTAAAGTGTCCAATTTCTTTTATGAACGAAAGTTACGTATTTTCGACATGACTTGGAACTTTGATTAAAAATGGCATACAATATTATATGGAATTAGCAAACTGCAGGTCGTTGTCCAAGTGAATTTGCAAGTGCTGTTTCTATAATTTGAGAGAAAATTGTAGAGAAATATCCTAACGAGAAAAATACTTTATGGTGCGAGTCCTGCATTCCTCAAAATAGAAACAAAATTATTTGCTATGCAATAAATTGTTCCATCACACACACCCTTAAGTAACAGAAATTGTCAAATAAAAATTGGAACTCCAGGCCATTTAAGTATACAATAGACATATTACATTCTCACATTGAGAACAATCTGAGGGTTTCAAATAATTATAGTACATTAATCTTCATAACAAAGCTTAAGCAAGCTGGTCAAAACAAAATGTTTGTTATTCAGGTAAGGGAGAAGAGATGTCTTGATTTCCAAAGTGCTGCATCCACAGTTCTTTCAAACAGGTTCCGTTTTAAAGGTTAAAGCTTTGAGACATGTCAATGGTCTGCCCCTTCATGTATTTTTTAAGAATTCTTTTGAAGAAGGTCCTTAGAAAAAGCAAAATGCTACGTGAGGCAAAACAATTATAATTAAAGTCAAACATGTCTGATGAGAAGAGAAAGTATTTTGAAAGCATGTTAAGATTTATGCCAGAAGAAGATCGTACTTTGTTGGAAAATTTGTCAAATTCAGGAAAATCTGTTCAAGATGCTGATACTTTGAACACTAAAAGACAATGCTGTTGCAGGTTTTGTCTACACAGATCAGTATGCTTCACGTATAATGGCATTACGAAGATGGTTACTATGCTTTGATAAAATGATATAACAATTGATATATAATATAATATAAAAGACTTTAACCGTTCCACGCAGTAATCATGCAAAGATACGAAGACGGAATCCAGCAGAGCTTATTCAATGGTGGTTTATCCATCGTCCGTCCTTCCGTTTGTCCGTAAACATTTCCTTGATAACACTCTACAGATAACAATTTTCATTTGACTTTCAAGAAACTTGTTCAGAATGTTGCCTGTAGGTGGTCCCTACTGTCTTAAGGGGATTGGGTTAAAGGTCAAGGTCACAGTGACCCAAACTTTTAACATTATTTCCGCTTAATCGTTTGAGAGGTAATTTACCAACAACGGTCTTCGAACTTCATATGAAGATTGGTCTTACTGAGTAGATGATCACTACTGTTTTTGGTGGCAGTGGGTCAAAGTCAAGGTCAAAGTGTCCTTTGTTAGCGTTTTCGTGATATTACATGTACTCCGAAATATATTCAGTTCAGGAGAGCGATATTGACCCTTATGGGCCTATTGTTGTTTTTGTTTTGTCCACAAAATGGTCATAAAACTTAGTATGTCATTCTTTTGCATTGGTAAAACATGTTTTTTGATTTCGTGTTGTTCCTGTTTAGTTTTTCATGATGTGCTTCCGTTCTTGCAAAGGAATATAACAAGTTGCTGTGAAAAATTTAAAGATATAATGTATTTTAGGGAGGTTGGATTATACATTTTCAATTAAAGATTGTGTCAAAGTTGTTCTTACTGTAGTTCTGAAAAGTTCCCAAAATTGTTTTAATAAACGCTTATTGTAAGCATAAAACCATGTGTTTTAAAAGAACAATTTTATGTTGAAGGTCTTTTTTAATTTACAGGACAATATCTTGGCTTATTTTGATAATTTCTTCGTCAACTGAAAGAAAAATGTTGAGCTGGCGTAGCTGTGTATGACGGGTCGTACCGCTTAAAGCCTAGAACGCGGATGGTGGACCCAAAACGCACATAAACAAACAAACAGCTGTATAGGCTGAATGTGCCCATAGGGGTTTTAAGTGAGTTTGGGCTATCAGTAATTATGTTTGACAGAACGTTTTCATTCAAATCAAATGCTGAATAGTCACTATTAGAATACGCTAACTCCACAAAATAATGTAAATGTTAACATTACATTGATTTATCTCAAGAATGCACTTTAAGAGTATTTTTTTTACATTTAGTTTTGCCTTTTTGCTCTATCTCAAAAAGAAATAATTTATTTTTCTCCAAACTCATTTGGCATGATGAAATATTAATATGTATCACTGTTTCATATATACACTGATTGTCGAACTCAAAGGTATCATTTCAATTGGACGTAAAAGATAAAAGTTATGAAAGTTGAAAAGTTCAAACTCATTTTTCTCAAAATAGCAAAATTGTAGATAGGACATTTTAAGAATAAGGCGACGAAATGACAACAAATTGCTTAAAACATGCTTGAACGTCAGTCATGACCTAAAGTGACACTAATTGATCTAACACTGCAATGTATGAAAGATACCACCGAAAAACAAAAGCGCAGATTTTCCAGAGGGAAAAGGGACAGTCACAACACAATTAAAACACAAACAATAGCGGGCACTATTCACAAGGCATAAAAGAAAAAACAGACATCGAATGAACTCGAAAACAGCACCACTTTTGGACAGATATTAAACTAAACGCTTACGAGATTCCTTCTCATTTGCCTTTCAGAGACGTTGACGGTGATGTTTGAGGGCGATGTTTGTTTCAATGTGTTTCAAAGACGGAATGATATATTACGTCATAAAAGGTATGTACATTTGTACATACGGAAGAAGACGCAATGACATACACTTCCGTGCTAGAGATGATATTTTCGAACCCGTTTATGAAAACGATTCTGACGACATGTTTGCAACGTATGGCAGCGATGACGAAATTTCTGTCACTTCTGAGGATTCCTTAGATATGAATCCATGGCAGAATATTATAGACAAAGCGTTTGATAAGTGCCAATCTCAGATAATGTCATTCATGTTCCTATGGAATAATTCTATTACTTTCTCGCTTTTGTTTAATCTCGTTTTATTTTATCACGTTGAATTGCTGTCTATTAATTGCATTTGTAGTAAATAACGATCCCTGTTTCAATTTTTATTATTATACATTCCTGAAAATGACTTTTAGTTAAAATAAAATGTAGCTAAGACGTTTCGTATATTGATCTTTTTTCAAATAAATTTGCCCGATATAAGTTCACTTTACCCGTTTATTTATTTTAATTTTCTTAAACCTGTTTCGTATGAATAAAGGGTTATGTGTTTATGTTAACGCTTAACGCTAAAAAAACAAATACTTTATCACATTACAATTGAAATAAAAACAATCTAATGCTACAAGATCCTGTCAGAATACCGATAATTGACATGTTCTTCTAAAACATTAAAAGGGGTTCACGAAAGTATTGAATTACAAAGTTTACGTGTTGATAAAACTTTGTGGTTTTTACGAAGTTCAACCTAGCTTATCTGAATCACTTTGATACGGTTTAAAGTTTAAATACACATGTTCTGAGCTTAATGTTTCTTTTCATTAGCGTCAGTGCATGAAACACATTTCATAAAACAATCAACTGCATACATTTGATATGAAGTTAGTAGGACTGATGCACATAGCAAACTTCACCAAACGCTAAACTTGAATTTCTGTTGCGGTTGCTTCATTTCGAAAATATTGGTAAAAGAACATGAACGGGAGACAATGGAAAACATTGATCTCGCACCAATAGGATATATAGGTTTTAATATATACAATCACGTTTCAATAATATCTTTGTTGGACCGTCGTTTTTTTGCATCATTGAACAAAATATTTATTGTGTCTAACTATTCTTAGATTTTTTGCGCGTTGTAGGTTTCTGTGACCCACTCAGTACTAGATGTTTAACCTGACATTTAGCAAACACACTTTTTTAACCAAGCAATGAGGTGGCAAAACATTTCATTGAAACAGATTTCACAGCGGTTAAACATTTGCACAGGATTTCTTTTAAACTAGAGTCATATGTCATATCACTTGTCATCGGATAAGCGTGGTTAATATACCATTGTACCTTCGTTTAAATATCTGTCCACGATTTTAAACAGGTATGTAGCCGGTAAAACCTCTCCATTCGTTTTTTAGTAAATGCATTTCTTTGCCGACATACCCTCAGTACGAAACGAATAACTCCAAAGCAAACAACTATATATGCCTCTAAATATTGTCAAAGCCAATGGAGTGCCATCAAACTAAGCCGCTTTTGCCATTTTTAACTCATCTATGCTAACTCAAAAACCTCCAACCCCTAAAAGTAGTTAAGAGCCCTCTTCCAGCCTATTAGTCACTACTCTTCTCTCTGGAGACCCTCCTTCAACACTTGAAGCCACTCCTTCTAACTGTTTGTGGACCTGTATTTGCAGTCTTGTGTGTTTACATAAATGTATCTCTTATCGCCGTCAAATTCGGCTGTTTTTCCCTCTCAATTTTTAATCCCTCTTTTAAATTTGGAGGTACCGTACATCGGTTACCAGAGGATGTGCCCATTACATGTGGGACATGGCATCCGTATGACACGTGGTGTCACATAGTGGCACATCTTTGGGTTTCCCGATGCACGGCCACATTTACACCTACCTGTAGTAGCGATTGAGATTTCGCATACTTTTGCTGTGTTTGAAATCAATTTTATCCTGCAGTCATTATAGGAAGATTATTTTCCACCGGTATTGATAAACTTCAATGTTATTATTGAATTTAGTTTAGTGTAAAAGCAATACTTAGAGTAATAACAATAATGATAACAATTACAGTAATAATGATATAGCATTACCTGAATGCTGCCTATCATTTGGTAATTTTACCTTATTTGGGAAATTGATATTCGATTATGTACTGATGCAAAGAAACATATCCAATTTTCGAATTCCAGTGAAATCAAATTTGTTTGTACATTTGATATGGCGTTGTCTTTATACACCAATCACAACTGTTACAGTATTATAGTTGTTTTCAATATTCTTACTTATGTTAATGCATTTTTGTGAGGAGACAAACCTTTTACAACAAAGTAGAGATATACAGTCACGGAAAGTCCACCTCTGTCGGTGCCAGAAAAATATACTACGTAGTCACCCTCGGGAAATTCTTTACCACTCTTGAAGTTCGATGGGGATGTAACAACACTGTAAGAAGGCATTTTATTTAATAGAAGATAGTCGCAGTCATATGATGTGAATATTAAAAAAAAACAATAGAACAGGAAAGGCAACATTACCTAGCTAAAAGTTCAACTGATCAAAGTGATTTTAAGCATTTCAAAAGTATAGCCATTCATTATGATAGGAAATTCCTCACTCATTATCAAATTTTGAAGAAGGTTTACAATTATGTTAACCCCTGTACTGAGTTTTTGACTTACTTTTCCTTGCTTATGGGAACCGTGTAACAGGTTTTTCATTTCTGTCTGCAAATTACTTTTGTGTCCCATACATGTGCTGTTATAGAAGGCTATATCTCCTAACTATACACAAGTGTTAATAAATTGAAACAAATAAAGCTTCAAAATTAAAACAGGGACCAATATGTGTATGAAATACCGTAAAATATTTGGATAAAGGGGGGGGAATACAACTTGCTGTAAGTATTTGTCAGATCAGTACGAAATTGTATTATATTTAGCGACCTACTTTTGTGTAGAAATCAGCACCAACAACTTCATTTGTTTTAAGATTTAAAGATTCAATAGATATATAGGTTACATACGTTCTTGACATATAAAAAAGATATAAAGCTTTGAAAATTTGGCGAATGAATATATTACCTAAACCGACAAAATTCGCTGATACAAAAGCTGCAAAAAAATTTAAATCAAGGTGGGTAACTTCTGTTTGATTTTTTTAAATAGTAGTTATTGCTCGTGACTGTTGTGTCAGCAAAGGTTTACGCAGAACAAACTTCTACGATGCAAGGCCAAATAGACGATGTTCGTATATTTGCTTTTAAATATGAATTAACACGATTCTGTATCAGTCATAGCTCAGAACAGAAAACTTATTTTACCGCTTCACCTGAATACTATATGTATATTACAAATCGGACAATGGACACCCGCATGATCTTTATCTTTGCAACAGCATACCGATATTAATCCAATTTAATGCGCGAGCATTTGTTACCATACTCACGTTATACTTCCGTCCTCTGGGTCTGAAATGGTTGGAGCTTCCCAAGTAACAGTCGCACTTGTTTTTCCTTCAGCTGCATATATCGGTATACCAGTGAGCAAAGCTGCTTGTTTTGTCACCGAAGGGGGTTGGTTTGGAGGCGGTTGCTTTTTACCTATTATATTTATATTGAATATATTATAACAATGATATATTATATTTGTTCATCATAATTTAATATATTTGGTTCCAATGTATACTGCGTTAGCACGTATTAAAAGGTAAGCGATATCTTCGTGTTACCATTTCCAAAACTATGGGAAAAGAACGAAATAGTGACTAAAGAATATATCATGTAAGAAGTCAAATATTTTTGGCAAGATAACACAAACGATTTCGTAAAGCTTCAATATCCATGTAGTGTTTAGAGCATTTTGGTGAAACATTTATTACCTACCTTAATTGTTTTATAATGAAAACTTACTACAAAATATCAAACATATAACATCGACCACTAATCCTATTGCTCCACCAATTACTGTCCCCTTAGGACCGAAGAAAGAGCCAATTTTCGATCCAGCTGCTGAATATTGACCAAAACTTCTGATTGTTCGCAGTTTTACGATATCTGTTCCCACCTTCGCATCTCTTGTTGGAGAATGTGTATCCTTCCTTGGTTTTTCTGAAAGAGACAATAGAAATCGTGTAAAAATCGTATTTTACTTACTATATGTCTACAAGGTGCTCAAACAAAACGTATAGTAAAACGGACGTTCTCCATTTGTTTACTAGCTCCCAAACATGTCTAACGCGACGAACTTTAGTAGCGGGACAGGTAGAGCTTTGAACACATTCTACATCCAAAACCAGAGTCTTAAAATGATAACTGCTGTCACACGACACACTTTTGTACTTTTCTGTCATTGCCTTCAAGATGAATGCTTTAAATCCATGGTCATTTAATATCATTTTATACTTCTTAAAGCTCATCTAAATATATTTCAGTATGAGTACAATTAAATAAAGAAAACAGTTACATGTTCCGTATCACATAATACATGTGCACTGTATACAATATATCATGTAATATGCATGTGTTTGTTGTTGATATGAACACATAAATGCTTTTTTTTACATCATTAATATTTTTTCTGTGCCACTTACAATGTATTTGAATATATCTACGACGTAGCATCGGAATGTATTAGAAAAAACAAATTGAAAATCTACCTGTAACGAGCGCGTAAACCGGTCGTGAAATCAAACGAGAAAGATTGTTATCAACATAAATGTATGCATTCAGAATTTAAAACAGCTGTTATGATATACTTTTTTTAAGAGCTGTAATGACTACCAAATACAATAGAAAACACAAACCACCGTGAAGGTGTATCAATGGGAATGGCTACGATCGAGTGCGGTACGCATACATGTTGACTGTGCTTGCCCTTTCCAAGGTTAAATATTTATTGTTTCAGTTGATTCATTCGAAGGCCCGAGGTTAAGTAATAAATAAAAAATATAATTTTAGTGCCTTTCGTACCATAGAGTAAATAAATGTATCTGAACTTTTGTTATAAAATAAGTTATGCGAGGTTATTTTAATTTAATGCCAGGCAGAGATAACTTTATATGCTTAGCTCATACGTATAATAAATAATATGAAATATGTGTTTTTTTATGTGATTATATGTAAACAAGAGCTGTCCCTCACAAGTGACGAATAACCCCGAAAGAGGTGCCTCACAGTCTGTGTCCTCTCCATGTGCTCAATAAATGTGCTATGTAATTTTAAAATTCTTCCATGCATGACAGAGTAACCATGCATACAGTTTTCCATTACTTTAAACACTAAGTGTGACCTTGACCTTTGAGGTAGGGACTTGGGTCTTGCACGCGACACATCCGCTTGATGTGCTAGACATTGTGCCAATTTATTTTAAAATCCTTCAAAGCATGATAAAGTTATAGTCCGGACACAAATGTATACATCTATACAGGATTCCATTCCCTATAAACTCTAAGTGTGACCTTGACCTTTGTGGTAGGGATGTGGGTCTTGCACGCGACACGTCATCTTGATGTGCTAGACATTTGTGCCAAATTATTTTAAAATCCTTCAATGCATGACAAAGTTACAGTCCGGACACGAATGTGTGCATATATGCATATATAGAGGAATCCGTTACCTTCAAACTCTAAGTTTGACCTTGACCTTTGAGCTAGGGACGTGGGTCTTGTACGCGACACGTCGTCTTGATGTGCTAGACATTTGTGCCGATTTTTTTAAAATCCTTCAATGCATGACAAAGTTACAGTCCGGACACGAATGTGTGCATATATGCATATATAGAGGAATCCATTACCTTCAAACTCTAAGTATGACCTTGACCTTTAAGCTAGGGATTTGGATCTTGTACGCGACACGTCGTCTTGATGTGCTAGACATTTGTGCCAAGTTATTTTAAAATCCTTCAATGCATGACAAAGTTACAGTCCGGACACGAATGTGTGCATATATAGAGGATTCCATAACCTTCATACTCCAAGTGTGACCTTGACCTTTGAGGTAGGGATGTGGGTCTTGCATGCGACACGTCGTCTTGATGTGCTAGACATGTGTGCCAAGTTATTTTAAAATCCTTCAATGCATGACAGAGTTACAGTCCGGACACGAATTGTAAGTGGGGACGCACAGACGGACGGACAGACGGACGGACGGACGGACGGTGCAATTTTAATATGCCACCCTTCGGGGGCATTATTAAAAAATTAAAAGATAAAATAAACCTTCCTCATTTGAATACATTTTGAAACTAATTTAATGTTCATGATTGTCCACCCAAATCAAGAGCATGAAGACCTTTTTTAAACTAGTATGTTGATTTTCATATAAGAATGTTGAAATTACAGTGACCATGATCCGTTCTTGTCAGTATAAAATGTCTTTTTGGTGTACGTTTTGAGTGTATCATAATGCTACAAATATTCAGTATTTTGTATATTGATAAACTGCAACATGCGTTTTTTATGCGAGTCATGGTGTTCATCTTTGATTCCAGCATAAAGACCATGTGGCAACTCATGTAGACGATTTGGTAGCAATTCCATGTATACATGTAACATACCGGTATTTATTTTGTAGCCAACCCGTCGCCAAAACAACCTTAGATTAACCGATTTCTACAGCAAAATGGTTCTGCCTTATATTTACGCCTCAGCTACAATTTAATGTTTTAGGTATATCATGTAAATGTTGTTCTTATTTAAATTCATAAAGTGGATTTTTCTATGTATCAATGAAAGTGTCATTATCGTTATTTTCAACACGAAGTTACGACGATACAATAAAAAAAATCAATCTGACGTCGACAACGCGAGAACAATAAAAAAAATCAATCTGACGTCGACAACGCGAGAAAAAGTCGTTTAAACGATTATAATACAACAAAGCAAAAGTCCCTTAAAGAAAACCTGAAAAATGTAGCCTCTGTCGTAATGTTACACATATCATGACGGTTCGATCCCCACCACTGACATGTAGTGGAAATGTTCTTAAGCTTTACACAGATCATTCCAAATTGCTTATTCATCTCTCTCTCTCTCTCTCTCTCTCTCTCTCTCTCTCTCTCTCTCTCTCTCTCTCTCTCTCTCTCTCTCTCTCTCTCTCTCTCTCTCTCTCTCTCTCTCTCTCTCTCTCTCTCTCTCTCTCTCTCTCTCTCTCTCTCTCTCTCTCTCTCTCTCTCTCTCTCTCTCTCTCTCTCTCTCTCTCTCTCTCTCTCTGAAGTTAGCCTCAAAAATGATGAATATAAATTGTAAGAACTTGTTTCGCAATCGAGAGTAAATAAATTAGTATTAATTGTTAATATTATAATTTTGTCGTGATATTATGTCGAACATTTAAAAAACACTGTAAACCAAATGAAACATTCGTCAATGTCCTTTTGTTTATATTGTGAATTTCTAAGAAGTCAAAATATAAATACCGTACGGTAAATACATTTTGAATATCCCATCTCGACACATGACTTGAAATGTTTCATTCCGGTTTCGACATATTAAAATGCACGATGTATTGCCGGGTAGAGTAGTCGTTTTCATCATAACTACTGACTTTCCATCGATATCTCTGCAGTCTTTCAATTTGACTGAAGGATCAATCTCACATTCATCCAGTGCTGTTTGTTGGTAAGTCATCGTCTACAATTATAAAAGCATCAGGAATGTATGATTTTAATAAGTTCTTAAATGCTATTGAATGAAGTTAATTCGTTTCAAAATTGGAATTACTGCTCCTTCCGACTACTTTTGCTATGTTTTTGAAACTTTGAATTGGAAACTTATTCGAGAAAACTAATAAAAGGAATATGAAAATTTAGTATCGTCTGATATCCTCGTTTGACTATTTCACTTGACTACATTCGTAACTCGTGGTTTTATTGGCTAGCCTTCTGTCGTTTGTAGTTTATATACGAGAAAAGACATATAACAGTTAAAATAAGAATAAAACGTATCTAGTTATCCGTAAAGACCATCAAACACACCAACAGCTAAGTTAGAATACAGAAGAATGAATCCTCATACTAAGAGTTACAGCTGCAAATAAATACTGTGCTTAATGATTTAAAGGGATCAGAAAAAAAGCCGCCGCTGAATAGAAGCATGGGGCGACTTGTGTTACGGACGACACACAACATTTCACTTCTGCTGACGTGACTTTGAAAAATAAAACAAATAAAATAAACCTTAACACCATCAACAGCCACTAACACACAGAAGAATGGACATAATACAAATACTCTGTAGTGTGTATGTGTTTAAACATAGCGCAAAATATTGAAACACATATAATGAAATTTGACATGACTGTTTTTTGTATATGTGGAGGCTCCAACCTATGTTTAGAGTGTATATTATTGTAACTTATCTTATAT
Source organism: Saxidomus purpurata (assembly GCA_022818135.1). Taxonomy (NCBI): domain Eukaryota; kingdom Metazoa; phylum Mollusca; class Bivalvia; order Venerida; family Veneridae; genus Saxidomus; species Saxidomus purpurata. The sequence continues at coordinate 19,040,091 of JAFMSR010000017.1, forward strand.
TTTCATTAATTCATTTAGTTTGGTCGTGGAAATTGGTGGCAAATAAATTACCACCCTCGTCGCTTGTCTCTGTGTCGAAGTTGGTGACTATAAATAGTGTTGGGGACTCTTTTATTGCAACAAGCCTGACTTTGTTTCTCCTTTGATGAACCTCAATACCTTCAGCTTCATCTTAATGTTATTGGTTGATGAATTTGTAGTCAACGTGACAATGAATTGTAACATAATCTTGTAGAAAGCTCGACACCAGTCTTATACGTCAAACTATAGTTAATATGATATGAAATTGACCTAATTTGCATGTACTAAAATATTGCGTTCAAGATTCAGCAAACTTTGGATTTATTAGATCATGCCTTCACAAAACGGGTAATATTTCAGTTATTTCATAAGAATTCAATGTTTTATAGATCTATCACATTGTCTATGTATCAGTACAGATAAACGTATCAATTACGTTCAAATACCGTATTTACTCTGAACTGACAATGCGAAAACTGCAAAATAAGCACAATTAAAAACGAAATTACAATCTCGGTTGTAGTTTATATTGACTAAAAACAATTAAAATGCTAAAAAGTCATTTTCGGCTTAATACTGGCAAGGCTACATTTGACACTGTTTATGCACTATGCCTTAATTTTACCTCAGGAAATATACAAGATCCTGAAAAGGTCAAATTATGTCAGATATGATTAATACCTGATTGAATAAAGTTTTACAAACAAATACGTTCAGAATAATTATATATATTAAGCCTGATAAAATTATAATTGACAAAAGTAGCCTTTACACAAAGAATATCTCGTAACCTGGGTTAGTTACAGTTTGTACGGGAGTTACCCACTCGCCATATCTTTGAGGTGGAGCTCGACGCCTAACGGGGCGAGGGCTAGGACGTGGAGGCACTAGGAAGGTAGTGTGTGTATCAGAGTGTGCCTGCGTGATACTTGATGTAGGTAACTCAGTGAGTAACTCTGCCGTAGGTTGGAACTGAGTTGTCTCTGATGTGGGGTCTTGAAGAATTATCCCTGAACTTCTCGGTTGTCTACTTTAATCAGGTTCCAGGCCCTGTGAAGTTCCTGAAAATAAAGGAGAAAACCTGAAAGAGGGTTCAGTATTAGATAGAATAGTAGATGGGGGTTTATTCTTCTGCTGAGGGAAGTGATCTCTCCTGGTTCTCAATGGTGGAGGAATATACAATCTGGTTCTATCACTGTTCCCTTCGGAATCAGAACAACTGGAACTATCGGATTGGTGAGTACATGTACTGTTACCAGGTGGATTAGTGGAAAGAGCTGTACTTCTAGATTTGTGTGCAGTTCTCTTGCGAGGACTGGTTTTAGAAGTAGACAGGTCTTCAGTTAAGGCAACATCATATTCCGATGTAAAGTCTTGATTGGGCCCATCTTGTTTTCTTGCTGAACTCTGTACACCGGAATGTCTGAATTAGGCATGGAAAGGACTAAATAGGGTTCCTGGTCCCATCTATCTGCCAGCTAATTGGTTCCCTTTAAACCAACTTTACGTATCAGTACTCTGTCTCCGACATCCAGTCGAGCATGCTTCAATATCTGGTCATACTTGGACTTGGTTCTTGGCGGACACCTTACTAGCTTCCTTAGCAGCCTGGCGGTATGCAAACTGAAGGCGCTGATGAAGTTTAGATGCATATGAGGTGTGACTCCCAGTATGCTCTTCAACAGGTAGTCGTGGGTGCCAACCGAACATAAGAAAGTAAGGGGCAAATCCTGTGGCATCGTTCTTTATAGCATTGTAGGCCTGTACCAGGGGAGCAATGTAGGACTTCCAATCAGCTTTCTGATGGTTTCAAGTGTTCCTACATGTAGCATCTTGAGGAGTGTCTGATTCTAGCGTTCAGTTCCTCCATTCCCCATAGCATGGTAGGGAGTCGTCCTCGTATGGTGCGACTAAAAAAGTTACGACCCTGATCACTATGCAGTTGCTCTGGGAACCCGTAGTACCGAAAATACCCCTCGTATAGTGCCTTTGATGTGGTAGCAGCAGTCTGGTTTCGAAAAAGGAATGGCTTGTGCAAAACGGGTGAAATGGTCTACTATAACAAGAATATTCTCAATACCACCTTTACTGGGTTCGAGCTTCAAGAAGTCGATGGATACCATCTCCATAGATCTGGTAGTATAGATGGGTTTGAGTTCTGCCAAGGCTGGTTGGTTGGAACCTTTCTTCTGACGCAGCGGTTGCATTGCTCTACCGAAATGTGGATTTCCCTCTCCATACCTGGCCAATAAAATCTTTGTTTGGCTAACCACAGAGTCTTTTCTTTTCCCTGGTGCCCTGCATCATTGTGGATGCCTTGTATAGCAATCTTCCTGTGCGACTCTTGAAGGACTAGCTGTTTCACCTGTTGGCCATTTAAAGTAGCGGTTCTGTACAAAACACCCTCATGAATGTCAAGCATGGGTGCTTCTCTGAGGTACTCCTGTACAGCAGGTGATTCTGAACGGGTTTTCTTCACTCCTTGCAGGAAACCGCTAATAATGATGTTAACAGTGAAAGAGTGGGGTCGTTACGTTGCTCCTTGGACCAATCTATGTAAGCCATGGGTTCAGATACTTCCATGTCCTCATTTGCCACATGAGGAGCTGCAGAACCTGAAGAACTGTTCAATACAGGAGCAGAATGCCTTAAGTTCATCGTTAAATATATAACGTCTGGACAGACCGTCGGCATCTATGTTCTGTTTGCCACTGCGGTATTCTATTGTAAAGTTATAGTTAGAAAGTTAAGCAAGCCATCTGTGCTATGTGTCATCTAACTTTGCAGTGGTGGTAACATAGGTCAGGGGGTTGCTGTCTGTTTTGACTACAAATTCATTGCCACACAAATAATCATGGAATTTGTCACACTCCATTTCAGGACTAAACATTTTTATTTGTGTGCTGGATATTTACGTTCACTGGGCATAAGACCACGGCTTGCCTAAGCTACAATGCGTTCTCCGCTGTTTTGGACTTTGAGAAGAACTGAGCCTAAACCAAATGAACGTGCATCTGTATGCAGAATGAATGGCAAATAATAATCAGCATAGCCTAGGACTGGAGGTGATACAAGTTTCTGCTTGATAGTTTCAAATGCCACCTGTTTTTCTTCACCCCAATACCATTTTGCAGTTTGGCCTTCTTTTTTGACTTGATGGACTCTTTGTGCAGAACATTGCCTTGCAAAAGGTTATTCAGTGGTTAAAAAATTTGGGCATACAATGAACCTAGGTACAAACTTCCGGTAACAGCCTGAAAACCAAGAAATTGCCTAAGGGTCCTAATGTTTGTTGAGACTGGCCATTCTTTAACAGCAGAAAGTTTGTTGGGGTCTGTAGCAATGCCCCGATCTGAAACTACATGTCCTAAATAGGTAACTGAGGTCTTGAAAAATTCATATTTTGAAGGCTTAACCCGCAAGTTGTGATCACTTAGTGTCTGGAATACAGACTCTAATCTAGAAATATGCTCTTCAAAAGTGGCTGAAGAAATCAAAATGTCATCTACAAATATCAGACACTCTCTAAGATGCATGTCTCCTATACATTTTTCCATACAGCGTTGGAAAGTAGCCGGGGCATTGGTGAGTCCGAATCCCATACGGTTCCATTCATAAAAACCTAAGTTACCAACTGAAAATGCTGTCTTTGGCATGTCTGACTCTTGCCAATATGCAGAATGGAGGTCTATTTTAGAACAATACTTGTAACCTGTCAAAAATTAATTGTATCATCAAATCAAGGTAACATATATGCATCTTTACGGGTGTTGTTGTTTTGTTTTCGCCAGTCAATACAGAATCTTAGGACTCTATTAGATTTTCTTACTACAATGTAAAACAACATTTGAAGAAAATGGCGAGTCAGATTCCCTAATGATGTTGGCGTCTAACATTTCTTTTACATGTTGTCGTACCTCTTCATGTTCTTGTCAATAATAGCTTGTATTAGGGTTTCCAGTCTACAGGCATAGGAAGTGACTGATTCTGAAGGGTTCTGGGAAGAATTGAAAATTTTTGTCAATAAATCTTCCTTGGTAGAAGCTTCAGAAAACATAGTATCAAGTTTTGTAAGAATATCAACAACTGTAGCATTATGACCAAGTGGTATGATTATGATTCTTGCTGTTCCCCTGATTAACTGTAATATATGTGATCTGTTAAGTTCGGGATTGGTTAACAAACATTCTACCCCTTAACGCCAAACAACAAATGGTACCTCTCCCTTAGGTACTGGTTAATCACCTGAAAAACAAGGAATTTTTGGTAGCACTGGAGGATTTGGTATTGCTACAGAGGGGTGGGGTAATGTGGCTTGTGGTGTGGATGTGAATAAAGGGGTGCCTATACTTGGTCCAGGCATGCTCACATTGGTGCTGATGCTGGGTCCAGGCTTGCTAACTGGGTTTGGCAAGGGATTCAGCCCAGGAAAAGTTGTGGGGAATATTGGTAATGGTGGTAATGGAGGATGTTTTGTAAGAGGCGTTTTGGGTTTCTCGTCAGACTGTTGTTTTGCTATATTTGATGAAGTAAGGGATGATGTAGATGAGTCAGTAGCAATTTGTTTAGGGATAAGTTGATACTTTTCCTCTATAAACTTAAGCATGTCATCCATATTAAGCTTTGTTCCATCTGAAGTATTTTCAGATTTAGAAGTTGCCACGATTGGGTTTATACAATGTACAATGTATATTTGTACCAAAGAGTGATAATAATGTGTACTCAGGACAAAAATATACAAAATAAATTTGAGATACACCTATATATATATATACTACAGAACCTGCAAATAGTATGAACAGTGTCTCAAAAGAAAATTCTCACTGGAACGAATATCCGAGCCTCAAATACTATATAATCAGGCGTAAACTTCTAATACTCAAAACAATAAAAATTGCCCTTATTCTCTTAAAAAATATTACCGAACTTTTCGAGATTCAAAAATATTGAACGAGCAAAATAAAGTTTTGACCTACTTCCTATTTGACAGCGTGGGAAAATATATCTCTACACCGTGAATATAGGCCAACTGATCGTATTTGTTAACAAACAAAAATCAGGTGGTGTGATATATACCTGACAGATCACCTGCGGTAATTCAATATTTAATAGACGGCTTCAGTCGTTCAGCGGCGCTGAATACTTAAAATCTAGAACACTGATTTAATTTACAGTATTTATAAGCATATTAAAGCTTATTAAAGCGTATGTTTGCAGAGCGTGAATTTTTCACAGCGTGCACCTGTCGCTTGCAGCACTGACACTTAAAACACATAAATATGCTAAAAATGAATATTCATACAACATGTACTTTTCACACGCACCATATATCTATTCTTACAGGCAAGTGGTTAGTACAAAGCAAAGGATAAGAGTTGAAGGAAACACTTCTTTCTTCTGTTCTTAGAAACTAAATTGCATTTAAATAAAAAATAGCTGTTGACAGTGCCAATTTATATACCTGTGCACTAAATACCCTTTAAACGTGTTTATAAAACACACCGTAAACAACTTATCTCAATAGTACCGTCTAATTGTCTTAACTAGCTATTTTGAGTTATATCACCTTGTTACCACATGTGTACTTAATCAAGTTTCTATAGTCTTACAAAATATACCTATAGAAAATACCATGTGCAGTGTGAAAAAAGACATTGACTTCACTGAACAAGAGTGGGCTTTTAAACTCGAATCAATAAAAAAAGTGATTATTTCCGGCGCACTAATTGCCCTACTTATCACGATTTATCTGCGAATGTCATCACAGCGTGCACCTGTCGCTTGCAGCAGTGACACTTAAAACACATAAATATGCTAAAAATGAATATTCATACAACATGTACTTTTCACACGCACCATATATCTATTCTTACAGGCAAGTGGTTAGTACAAAGCAAAGGATAAGAGTTGAAGGAAACACTTCTTTCTTCTGTTCTTAGAAACTAAATTGCATTTAAATAAAAAATAACTGTTGACAGTGCCAATTTATATACCTGTGCACTAAATACCCTTTAAACGTGTTTATAAAACACACCGTAAACAACTTATCTCAATAGTACCGTCTAATTGTCTTAACTAGCTATTTTGAGTTATATCACCTTGTTACCACATGTGTACTTAATCAAGTTTCTATAGTCTTACAAAATATACCTATAGAAAATACTATGTGCAGTGTGAAAAAAGACATTGACTTCACTGAACAAGAGTGGGCTTTTAAACTCGAATCAATAAAAAAGTGATTATTTCCGGCGCACTATTTGCCCTACTTATCACGATTTATCTGCGAATGTCAAGATTCTTACCAAAAAAATGAATCAAGGAAAAATCAAAAGTAACCTAATTTTGGAAATTACCTGCACAAAATTCTCCTAACTGACAAATATTGAAAATTGACTAACTATGGAAACATACCAAAACCTGCTAAACTTTTTATATTGACTGACAGACTGTTCAAAAATTTACTGCCAGTCTCAAAAAATTACGGAAAACGTAAATAGTGTACAAATACAATGTAGTATCCAAATATCCAGTTAAACAACACAGACAATGCACTTAAATTTACACTTATTAGAAAACTAAACACTCGTCCACTGAAGTTTCACACGCGTGACTAAACACAAATTCTACTAGTTCACGTGATCACGACTCTTGTCCCCTTTCTGAAATTTCGTAGGGTTATAGAAATAGCGCTTTGAAGCTTTTTTCCAAGTAACTTTCGTCACCGTTTTGGGGAAAAGACTGATAAAGTGATAGTCTGATATATAGATGTAAGTAGAGCTTTATAAAAGGGTTGGGAGTGGATTTGGCAGTGCCATACTTGTTTCGATCCAGGCTCCTACTGTAGTACCAATGTTTGACTTGTGGAACCTTTCCAGATCGGATCCTGGCTCAACAAGTGTGGTCAATTCCGTCGGGAGCAATTTGTAACCGGGGGTTGTGGGTTCAAGGAACACAAACTCAATGGTTGACCGTATTACAGACAGGGAAAAAGCCAGGATCAACTCCTTTTGAAGTATTTAAATATATGCAATACATACTTAAATATCTATTTGCTTATAACTCGTAATTAACAATACTGTGAAGTACGTCTTATTCGAAACGCAATAGAAGAAGAAGTGTCCAGAATAAAGAATGGAAAGGCGGGAATATAACTTGGGTCATTCTAGAGGAGTTTTAGTGAGCACATTCATGCGACCTCTCAACTCACGCTGACATCGTTTGCGTAACCAACTATAGAAATAATACACAGTTAGGTATATATACAGACGACACAATACAGCTGGGCACGGACACGGTTACAGTTGGGTACATATGACACGATACAGTTAGGTGACTACGGACAATACAACATGGATAAAATGCAAATCTCGTGTTTGACTTTTTGTCGCTAACTGCTGTTTAAACCGTATTGTACAAATGTAGTCATGTCTACAGGGAAGTAAATTACCTAACCATCGTTCCTTGGAATAGTGAGTTCTAAAACCCTATGCTCCACTCTCTAACATGAAGAGACTTGGTCGGTAGCAGGGCTCAAATACATGTGATCCCTCGATTAGAGAGAGGTTACTGTGATTATAATTCAGCGTCTCTATCCACTCGACCACGGTGGCGGATTACTTGAAAGTCCGTACTCCGGACTTGTGTATCAAACACGGATCAAAGTGTGCATGTTCATGTACATGTAAATCATACCAATGCTTTTTCAAAACTTCTTATACTGTATGGCCGCTTTGACGCTTTGTATTAATCCCGATTTTCATACGCAAAATGAAACATACTTTTGGCAGGAGTTTTGTTATCATTCCATCAATTTTGAATTTTTCATCTGGTCGGCAGTTCGATAACAATGCTTGAAATATCATTACGATTGAATTGATATATAACATAATGATTTATTATAAATCTGTAGTAGGATTTTACGTTTTCGATAATAACGGAAAGACGAAGCTTTTCCCTTACACGTAGGCGAATATATTTTGCAATAAATGGGTATTTTAGTTTAATTGGTTTTCATATATAGATATTTTCAATTTACAGAGAACTATTATGTTTAACAAACTTTAAATCCAGTTTCATAAATGTTGTGGGGTCCGTGGGACGTCAAGATTGCATTCAAATGATGTTATTTCGACAGCTGTTTATTTTTCGTTTTACTTAAACATATAGTTAAAGTCACATTTAATATAGCTTTGAATTTACTCATATATATGTATATCATGGTATTACTAGAAAGATTGATATGTGTTATATTTACTCTACAATAAAGTTGATGTATGCCTTTCTTTCATATTGCCTCTTCACATTGACTGACACTTTGACCAAATGAACCTCTGTTTTGTCTTCTTTCATTAAATGAAAGCTCTCTGTGCCGTTTTAGCTCCTTGTTCCTTCTAAGGTTATAATTTCTAAATGTAACCGGGCTGATTTTGACATGGTCTAAGGGAGGTAACTTTTTGGATGGCTATACTGTTTCTGACAAGTTTAAGGGGGGCAACGCTTCCGACCTTATATGGAGTTTCTGTTGTAAAACTGTTACACTTTAGCTATTACACTTTAGTTGCGGGTCGTTGATTAAAGCTTATCATGCGACCTCTTTGTTTGCTGGACCGGTCGGACATTTTATGTTTAGAGTTTTGTAGTCACGATTGGTGGTTTCTTAGGTTTGTATTTGTCCTTTTGTTTATGTGTAGTTTCATTAAGTACAAGGAAGCTTACCTTTGCTATTGTTTAACTTTTGACCCTGTACATTGATAAGTGACTAATTGCCGAAGTTAAGAAGGACACTTGCAATTCTTTAATCACTCTTGAATCACTCCTCAATTTATCATTCACTTATATATTGATATTGAATTTTACAGCAGTACAGTCACAATCACAGGTGTGTATGTGTGCAGTGCAGGGGTTGCATGGATGCAACAGGTCGTTCATCTGATAGATGGTAAGATATGTGAAGACACGTGTCCTGTGTTATGTGTTTTAGATGTTACGGGACATATATGTTAACTAGTTAAGTAAGGCCACTAGACGCGTTTGCAACTATATCATTTAATGTGAATGTATGGTGCTAACACTAATTTGTGTAATTGGTGTACACTGTATTAACATAACCATGATTGTATGAGCACCTGCTTACGTTATCTTATCCTTTTGTTTTCAGAGTGCGTTGATGTATTCTGTTACAGTTATGCAATGTCTAACAATGTATACAATGTGCTTGCATTAGCAACTTCAGTAAATAGATTAAATGTACTGAAATTTTCCATTTGTAAGTGTGGACAGTACCCGCAGATTGGTCAGAGGCAAATATAACAACTAAATGTACTTTCAAAAAAGGCGAAAAATCAAAGCTTGTAATTATAGATCAATTCCATCAAATTGTATTGATTTTAAGCTTTCAGAATATAATGTGATGAGTAATATTTTAGATCACTTGGATCAATTCAATATCGTCGTAGACAACCAGCATTGTTCTCGTATTCGGTGGTCTTGCGAAACACAACTAGTTGGTTTTACTAACGACTTAGTCATGTTAATACAGCGAAGTCAGGTGGATATAGCATGGATTTTAGCAAAGCATTTGATGTAGTCCATCTTGGTAGACTTTAACTATAACTAGCCCTTTATAAAATCAGGGGCTGTACATATTCTTGGATTAGAGCAATCTTGTGTATTAGAACAAGGGACTGGTGGTAGATGTTGCAAAATCCAGTTTTGCTCCTGTCATATCTAGCGTTCCTCAAGGGTCAGTGTTGGGACCTCTACTATTTCTGCTTTAAATTAATAATCTGCCAGCATTGTAACATCAAATATGCATCTTTATGCAGATTCAACTAATAGACAATGGGGCAATTTATCATCATGGGAGAAGAAGTGGAAGATGTCTTTTAAAATATCTGTGAATACTGTTTACACCTTACATAATCAACCTCTGTCTGTTGTCAGCCAACTTATCTTGATGTAGAAGTAGCAATAAACTTATTAGTGTCCTCACTTGTAAACAAAATCTCTATAAAAGCTATTCAGAGCTTGGGCTTCCACGAGTAACATCCACTCGTCAAAAAGTTCTACAAAAACAAATGCCTATTACACCATTGTTAGATCAACTTTAGAGTATCGTTCTCGTGTTAGGGACCCTTATATTCAAAAGGACGTTGATAAACAAGAAAATGTTCAAGGCAAGCTGCAAGATTTGCTACGGACCCCGGGCACGGTCAGAACTGTCTTAGATTATTTAGCTTGGAACTCTTTACAATCTAGAAGGCCAACTTTATTTCATAAAGTTTGTTAATAATGTCGATTATAAACAATAACTCACACCTTGCATTAGACAATCAAGACATTACCAGCATATGGCATTTCAGATACCATCTACCACAGTTTATCAATACAATCATATTCTCTCAGACTGTTGTCCAGTGGGACACATTACCATCACATCTCCGGATTCAAGTCAGCGCAGGCTACATTGATGTTCAAATCATAAATTCAAAAATGCTTTCTCTTGATACTGTTTTAACCCTACTAATATCTTTTCTTCTGCACATCAACTTATACATGTAAACATTTGCAGTTTTGGTATTTTACTTTTCCTTTTTATTCCACCAGGCATGGTCATAATGTTTCACTATTACACGTTAGTCATTATTATAAGAGAAGAAGGACACTGGTTTTACAATATTCGACCCGACGTATTCCACAGGGTATCGGACATATTAATTAAAAAGCGCTGAATCACTCTATTACAATTGGCGCCCATCGTGTTATCACGTCTTGACAGCAATATTATGTGGAAGGACTAACATGTACATCATACCGTTTATGAACCAGTTTAACTTTTGCACTTATTAGACATTTGAAGAGTTACACACGTTAAACGATATAATACTTTGGAAACACGCGGCATGTTATTTGGAACATTTACGAGGAGTATATGTTACGCTATATCTATGTAAAGATTCTAGTACGTGTGACGAAAATTAGTCAGGAATCCAGTGATTGTTCAGAAAGAACGATTATGCTTAGGACAGCTATTTTCAAGGAATTGGCAATAAGAAGATCACAACCTCAGTGTTTTCAGTAACATGTGATAATAGAGACAATTAGGACTGCTTCTGTGTGTGCATAACTTTAGGACAGCGAATTATGATACTTTAAGAAGTGAAGTGACACTTTTAATGCTAATGGCCAAAAAAATTTATTCAGAGTATGTTGATACCGAATACACAGCCAACAGAGTGTGAGTACACAATTACTGATAAATAAACATTTAATGCAGTTATAATCAGTAAATTTACTTTTTTCAGTGTATTTTACCGTTAATAGGATAACTATTACATTCTAGCATGCGGTTTTCTTTCCAAAATAACTGCAGTTTATTTTATTTATTCATTATCGTATGATATTTTAGAATTTACAAGTATATTATATCTCGTTTTTTTTCCTGAGCGTTACACTTTTGTACAGCATGCTTTGTAACTTTAACAAACTAATTTTATAAACATGAATTCAGCAAGGTGTTTTGTGGAAAGTCACTTTAAATTTCAGTTCAATACACTTGGAAGCTTTTCAATGCAACACTTTTTAAGAAGGCATTTCTTGGAAATGGTTCACAGTATTGATTTGAAATTATGCATGCATTTATTTGGCCTTATAAGACGTGAAAATATGACAAATATATGCAACCGTGACTGTTCAGTAGCTTTGCACCTGGGCTGTGCACAAATTTGCACTTTGCACGTGGAAATATTGGCGGGAAAGAAGTATTGGTTAATTTGCTCATTCACCTTCTGAACACGCCTAGGCACGCCGAAAAACACATTACTTTCACATTTGTTCAACTCAGAAAAGCATTGCGCGAATGAATGTCCGGGAACTATGTCGCGCAGTCGGCATTTTTCAGACAGGCCAATCTTTTAGCGTAATAAAGTTAATCGATTTTCATTACAGCCGTGGCCGTTTTCCTGTCGCATTTCGCTATAGTATACTATCATACACAGACGCTGTTCACTACATAAAATCCGATACAACTTTAAGTGGAATATTCTATTATAAATAACTGCTAAAAATAGGGGTGTACCACATACCTCAGTAGCCAGGTATCAATCGATAAATACAAACATCAGTAAGTGTACTACCCGACCTTTATGAGTTGCATTAAACAAAGTAATTAAATAAATACATGTACATCTTAATGCTGTTTATCGTCCATAGTAAAGCCTTGATGTTGTTGTTTAACAAAATTCGTAACAAACGGAAATACTTCCGTGACTGTATAGAATACGATCCCACGAATCAAAACGATATTATAATCCCATTCTTATGGTGTCAATGTAAAATGAACAAATTTAAATAGATCTGTGCAGGCACGTTTCACGAGCATGGTGTGGACAGACATCCTTTTACGCAAAAAGAAGTGTTACATCGTTGAGTGTCTACAGAAATTTTCCCGAGACTTGCATATACAGTTCCCCGGAATGTGATCGAATGAGTAAAAAAGTTATTCTTCTGGGTTTTTTTTTTGTATATCTACTCGTGTATACATTTTATAACATACATGCAATAATTCCGTGAACTTCCTGTGATTTCACCAACTTGCATGCAGCCAGTGAGTTGATATGCTTTAGAACTGTAATACTCATTTCTATCATAATAACGAATGACACCGAAAACATTGAAACGTGACAGTACATATAGCGGCCACACTGACGACATGTACATTCGTGTTAAAAGCATTCAGTTTTGAAGCACACATAGTTTGCCGTTTTCCCGTCGTTTTATTGTAATGAAAGTCGTTAAATATATTTTCTTTATCATTCATTGTATGTTTTACACCAAAACGTAAAGTAAACATATATAGTTAGTTAAAGAGTTATAACAAGGTCTGGCTCGACACGTCCCGCTCTGATGCTTTCAAATTTGATTTATGTACGCTGTCATATGATTTTTTTGTATTGCGAGCTATCAAATATCAGTGTTATTTCATTCACGAAATGCCATAATTTCATCATGTATACATGTAATACACGCTTATGTAAATAAAATAAACAAATTGTATAAAAGTCAGTCGGTCATGTCTTTCGTTTCATTTTCATGTCCAAATTTTTATTGATTTGCATTGTTGTCTGTTACTGAACACCCCAGCCCTTATAGCCTTTAAAGTAAAAGCACAATACACATTCGAAAAGCTCCGTGTTCACTGTCGGGATTGCATTACATGTAGACTGGAAAAAAAACTGGGAATTTGATTTACTCATGAACAAGTAGATTTCGGCAGGCAGGTATGTTAAAGGCATTGGATTTGTCAGACGAAAACGATACTAGAATGTTTGAATCACAGATGCTTGGGGTCTGGACCTCAACCCCTTAGGCCTGACCCTCGCCCCTGCTCACTGCAGTATCTTTTAATAAATCCTACAACTGCGTGTAAGCTAACCAATTACTGTTGCAATTCCTTATTCTACTTACCTACTGATCACATGTTTATAGTGTCAATGTATATAAATATACGTATCGTACAACATGGGACAAGAATAGATTCCATACCACAAGCATCTGTGGTTCGAATAAATAACAAGTGCTGCTAAATGCGTAACGATCTAGGATTCAAATACTGATAATGTCAGAAATTTGACATTTTTGTTTCATTTTGGCAAAACATGGTCAGGACGATGTGATTAGGCCTTTTTATGAAAAAAAATATAACAATGATCACCAATGATGTAGGATGGCATATGTTACTGCATTTATAACAGTAATTTAGCAGCAAATACTGTTCGTTATATCTTGAAGCAATAAATTGTATAAACATGTACAAATATTGTCATACACATGAAGACAATTCAATATGTACTCAAAAGTGTGTTAACTACTTCTAGCGTAAGGTTCCGGGAACATACATGTAATGCATTTATAATAGTTTATGCACTTGCGATAGCGATTTTAAAAGATGGTATCCTTGAATCATTCACAAAGTAATGGCCCCTGCAGGAATACTACCTTCTGATGCATATATTTTCTCCAATATAAACAACATCACCACGGATTGTAGCGACTTCAGACTTTTTCGTGTTTTTTTTCGGACTGTAAATATTACAAATACACAGGTCACACGGTAGTATAATGTTGTGCTTCATTTTCATTTTTCGGAATTCAGAAACCTTCTTGTGACCTCGTAAGTAAGCTCGAGTCTACAGTTTCAAACTATGGTGAAGAAGATTGGTTTTACGGCAAAACCTATTAACAATTATAATTGAGTAACACAGGTATTTTATAGTGGTCTTGAATTGCGTGCCGTACAACCTACGCTTCAAAAATGCCATATCTCTGTTTCCTTCAAAGCTATTGACTAAATTGTCAAGCACTTGTAATTTTGAATCCATTGAATTGTTTTTTACCTTGTACATACGATCTACCAAAGGTAAAGAAAGGTTTTAATTTTAGCGCATGTACTAACCACGGTAACGTACTAATGACACCCCTAACTTAAGCCGTAATTCTATAATGGATTCTTCCACTTGATGTATCGACAGATGTATCGGTTTTTTATCAGAAAGAAAGGTGTATAGACGTAGTTAAACTAATGTGAAATGCGACAGGAATATAGCCACGGCTGTAATATTTTTTTTGTTATTTACCGAAATTCGTATTGCAAATATTTATTATTGTAGATAAAAACACACTACTATGCCTGATTTGGTATTCATTTCAATCCTATGCATTCTATCCTTTTTCGGATAAATCTCGCAAATCTTTATTATTGGTGCTGTAGGCGTTGGAGTACAGTGATAGAGGATACGTACGGTGCTTTCTGAATTATAACTATTTCAATAAATTCAACAGACAAATTGTGTTTGCCTACAAACATTTACAAACAGAAATGCAAATGGTTCATTTAAATACAATTTACATAGTTACCTTTCACACCATGTGTTTCGAACGTTAAACTGCAATTACATTTTGTGACTTTTATTTCTACAGTGATGTTTCATTCTGTTAATTGTTTATACGTTATCATCAATTAAATGTAAATAAATTTCGAAGAAGTGAGTATGATGCCTTTAATTATTATTCTCTGAAATTTGAACGAAATCCATCCACAAATAAGCAAAATAAATGCATTTGGACGGATGTTGCGTTAGAAAAGCCTCCACGTGTACAGGTAAGCGATTTGTTAATAAGGCGTTTTGTCAGTAAATAATGGGTTTAAGCTGATTTAATAGAAGATTATATCATTCTACAAAGCCATTTTAATACGCATTCCATAGATTTATTTCAAAGCTAGACTGGTTGGCGTTTTTAAATACATGTAACAGGTGTATTCACATGTACCATACAGGAATAATGGTCTTTAAATGCAAGTAAAAATTATTTCCTGATTATATGTCAGATCTATTAACGTTTGCATACAATGAAAAGTATGTTATAAGATCTACAAGATGACGTGATCTTGTTTTACCAACGCACAAAACTAATTACATGATGATGAAGGATACGTTTACCTATCGTAGTAGTCATATTTGGAACGTTTTACGCTTGTATATAAGAGAGATAAATTCATTGAACCCATTTAAATATTACTTAAAGAAATTTTTATTACATTTGCAATTTTCATAAATTTATTAATGTGTTAGATGTGTGATACATGTCTGTATGATATGAATACTATGTATGTTAATGTTTTAGATGTTTACTTTTAATTGTATTGTTACCATAAATACTATTTCCAGAGTGTTTTTCAGTTACGTGTTATTTTTGTATATTTTAGAATGATTGATGCTTGCCTTTTTCTTCTATTTTCCCCTTGTTTTATTGTTGCATTTGCTGTTCGAAGGCAACATTGTAAATAAGTGTAATGTCTGTACTTTCACCTAATGTACTTACCTTCATGAAATAACAAATTTATTATTATTATTATTATTATTATTATTATTATTATTATTATTGTTGTTGTTGTTATTATACATATTTAAATTCCAGTTGAAATGGATAGGGTTCTTGAATAATACAGCTTAGTGACTGTAAAGCAGATACACAACTAGGATACATTTTATTGACTGGTTTCAGTAAAAGTGAATTTATACTGAGACGTCATGTTTTTAATGTATGATTCATAAAGATACGTGTTATTGAACATAGAGTTGTGAAATACTAATGCTGTCAGTATTGCTTGACGAACTACACAGGGGTTAACCTTATACTTTAATGACTTTCACTGTAGTCAACCCTAGACTTGAGCTGTGAGCTGTACCATTAGATGAAACTTGAAGTGAATTTGAAAACATGAATAGTAGAGGTATATTAAAATGACCAACAGTGATTGTTTACACTTGTATTTATGTGAATTTGAAATTGTGGATTATATTTAGATTGAAACGATTTGAGAAATAGGTAAACACAGTGGTGTTGAATAAAGAGGATATAATACAAAACGCTATATAGGAGTAGCTTAATGTGAATATAGTGTGTAGTTAAATTACAAAAATAAAGTTAACACAATTAGCTTGTAAATTCTGAGTCAACTACAGATGATTTATAAAGTAATCGGGTAAACGTCATTATGTCTTACAATTAACAACATTGAGAATAAGTGAAATAATTGTGAACGTCAGTGCGCGTTACATGTACCTACAGTAGAATATCTATATTGCATAACAAGAAATCTTTCAAAAAGTGATAATAATGTCTTCTACTTCCAGAGATATCACTGTAACTGTCAAATACATCTTTGCAACTTTACGAGATATCTCTGTTACTATGAGAGTTGTCTCTCCAAAATAGAAAGAAATCATTAAGATGATGTTAAACAGATATCTCTTTCGGTTTCAGTGATATTCCTTTAAAATTTAGGAGATATTATATTTCTTTCATACAGAGATATATCTCGGCGTGGCAGAGATGTCTCTATTCAAAATGAAAGATATTTCTTTGAAATTAGAGATATCTCTTTTTGGAATAAATAAAAAAAAATGGCTAGCCATATTCTTGCACTAACCGGAAAGCCTTGAAACATATAACAATGCCACACTAAGATAGCCTCCTTTTCCCGAATAGGCTAATGCCTATATCCCAATCACTGAGCGCTAATATCAGTCCAAGTATCGCCTCCGCGTGGTGTAGGCGTATCGATTTTAACGTATTTACTATAATCTGAGAATTTGTAAAACCTCGCAGATAAGTCTATATGCTAAATTTGTATTTATTTTAATACAATTGAAATTCATGGTTTCCATGAAAATAAAAAAGCTGCTAAGTATGACATCGAACGAATTGTCGCACGATATCCTATACGCGAGGATATATTTAATCGCATTGCATTTATATTCAGACAATACCTGTCATCAATGTCTTTCAAATAGTATTTGAAAGACCTTGACGCCATGTATTTTATTTCTGAGCACAGTTTTAACCCGACACATAATCTCAACAAACTGATTTTACAGAACTGAATTGAGTCTGAATTCAAGTATAAGTTGAAACAAGAGGGCAATGATGACCCTATACTGCTCACCTTATAACCAGCGCAATTAACTTAGTTACTCACTCGGTACTGAAGGGAGTCAGTAAATTCTAAGAAAGTCACTGCTCTATAGGGAAAATCACAGGTCGCTAAAAGTCACAAGCTGCCAGGAGCAATAAATGGCTGCTTAGGAAATCATTGATCATTACGGGGTATCAGCAATTGCCAAAAAAGTCAATTGTTGCTAAGGAAATCAATGGTTGCTAAAGCAGTCACTGGTGGCAAGGGGATGCCAACAGTTGTTAAGGAAGTCACTGGTTGCTAGGGGACTAGATGCTGCTAAGGAATACACTGGTTGCTTAGGAACTCTTTTGTTGCGAATGAGATCACTGGTTGTTAGGGGGACTCACTGTTTGCTAAGGAAGTAAGGTGTTGCTAATAAATTCACTGGTTCCTATGGAAAGTCAATTGTTCTTAAGGAAGTCACTGGTTGATAGAGCAACAAATTGGTTGTTGGGGACTTAGAAAATGCTAAAAAGTTAATTGTTTCTAACTAAGTTACTTGTTACTAGGGGAAGTAACTGGTAACTAAGGAAGTCAATAGCTGCTAAGGAAGTACTTGTTGCAAAACAGGTCATTGATTGCTAGGGTAACTCACTGGTTGCGAGAAAACTTAGTTGTTGCTATGGAAAACAATGGTTGTTAGGAGAGGTCACTGGTTGTTAGGAGAGGTCACTGGTTGTTAAAGAAGTCAGTGATTGCTAGGTTAGTCGCATTCTTTGTTAAACTTTTCACAGACAAGTGATCCCAAGGGCGTGGTCAATTTTGACCCCAGACGCATGATCTGAACAATGTTACACAACAAATATTTGAACTCTGTACCTTATGGTTCAGAACAAGATTTTTTAAGGTTTTCCTATATAAGCCTATGTGAAACAAGTGACCCCGGGTGGTGCTAATGTTGACCCTGGGTGAAAGATTTGAACAAACGTGGTAGAGGTCAACTACATATTGTCCAACACAAAATTTCTAATATTTAGATCTTGTGGTTTTGGAGAAGATTTTTTAACGCTACCTATATATCAAGGCCATGGTCAACTTTTGATCCGAATGTCATGATGGGGGCAATTCTGGGAGAGGTCCACTATCTTAGCTCTGTGTCCTGTGGTTTTAGAGAAGAAAATTTTCATTTCCATTGCAACCAGAGTTCTTCATGGAATATATTTCTTTGAACAATGCAGGTAGAGCTTCATGAAAGGAATATTTCTGCCAAGTTTCTTTAACATAACCCGTGTGGTTTTAGAGGATATGTCATTTGAAGCAGATATAAATGTCAGACGACGGAAGGACGCCGGACATCTAAACATCCTAAAGAGCTAAACGGTTATCTTCTTTACAATAGTAAGGGATGGCATAAACAGTATAATGTCGAAATGGCTAATTCGGCTGACAATAATGTAACAAGTATAAGTTCCAGTAATTGCTAGCAATGAAATTCTCTACAAAATACTGTTCTCAAAAGTGCCAGCCTATAAATTCTCATACATTGGAACCTATAATTCAAACAAACTTAATGTCAATCATAGCTGAACAAGATCACTAAATTTTACACCATTACAGAGCAAGAAACACGACACACCTCCAGCAATAGTAATGTTTAGAAGATTCCCGGCCTTAAGAAAAAAATATTTGGACAAAATATATGTAAGTCAATGCAAACCAGACACGGTTTAAAAAGAAATTAACCAGTCAGCTAAATGGACCTTTGTTTGCCATGATTGTTTTAACTATTAATTTATGTATGACATGATTCAACGAAAGCATAATCAAAATTTGCTTTTACATGTAAAACTGTTACAAGATTAAATAATATCATCAAAACATGCAGTCCTTCACCAAATCAGTTAAAGTGTAATTTGTGAGACTGCTTCTTATCTTACACTTAGAATACTTCTATCAAAAATAATGGGGAAAAAAAAGATCAAGATCCCTTTTACCCCAAAACAATTGCGGAGTAGGTCTAGTGTACTGTATGTTTAGCGGAAAGCCTCTTGCCAGACTCTTTCAGTTTATCATACGGTTACAAAGTGTTTAGTTTTGGTTTATCTCTACGCAGAGAAATAAATAGGGTTTATTCATTGAGCATTTCTGGCCGGGAAAAATTAACACACTCTATTAGCTCCCTATTAGATCATTGTATTATTAATATTCATCTTAAATACCGTAATACATATTAACATATAAACTCACATTATTCTCCGCTCCACTGGAATCACACAAGTGCGTGATATAAAGGGTTACGAAGAAGACTATTTTCAGATACATCTTTGTCCTGTTGTATATAAACCTGGAAATAATTTTTAAAAATAAGAAAAATGGCGAAAACTAATCAATAGTTAAAAACAACTTAGTATATAAGGGAATCTATGAGATATTTGTGCTGGCTGTTATTTTTTAGTATATGAAGGCTGTAAAGATCAAGTATTGCAGTTTGTGATATTATTCGTCAGCAAATTTAATTTTATGAAAATAAGCTATTAAATTAACTGTGAATAAACATAATTAAGAAAAATATTTGATATGTACATGTACTATTACGGAAACGTATATTGACCCCCTTTATATATATGAATTAAATTCATAAAAAATACTATTTTTCTATTTATGAGCCTATATAAATTTCACCGTATTTAGCAGTCTATCTAAGAACGAAGATAGAAAGTTCTGATTTACAGTTGTTTTTTTGTATTTAAATTAGGAAATAAGCTTTGATTAGCAATTTATATCATTTTTACCAATTTTATTGTAGTAGATCTACATAGTGAAAATTTATGATTTATTTGTGCTGAAATGAATATAAACTTAAAGGTGGAGAAAGTTAAAAGTGTTGAAGATATATATCTTTGTTTTTTCTGTCACTTTTATTTTTGCTGGATATATTCAACTCATTAGTTTAGTACAACATGTCATATATTTCTCTAATGTTTATTCCCAGTTAATTCAATAGCTTATTTTCATAAAATGATATTTGCTGACAAAAATATCACGAACTACAACATGTAAAAACACAACTTACATCTACAAAAAATAACAACCAGCACAAATATCTCCTAGATTCCCTTATGTTATACTTCAACAAATTATTTAGTCTCAAGTATTTGATTACTTATGCATAATACACGCATATATTAGTAAGTTAAGAAAATGTAGAACGAACATATATAAAGGGTGTCAATATACGTTTCCGTAGTACTATACTAATGAGTTGAATATATCCTGCCAAAATAAAACTGACAGGTAAAACAAAGATATATTTCTTCATCACTTTTAACTTTCTCCACCTCTAGGTTTATATACATTCCATAACAAATAAATCATAACTTTTCACTATATATATCTACTACAATCGAATTGGTATAAAGAGTATGAATTGCTGATTAAAACTAATTTCTTAATTAAAACACAAAACCCTTCTGTAAATCGGAAGTGTGTACCTTCTACCTTAGACAGACGGTTAAATAAGGTGAAATTTATACGTAGGCGTAAATAAAGAACGAAAGTATTTATGATACATGTAAATAAGGTCAATATACGTTTCCGTACAAAACAGATATGGGAAAACTTCTCTTTTCAAACAACCTGAAGCGGAACTGCCCCATACATACAGTAAACGATTACAACACGTATCATTTTTTACAAGATTTAGTACAAAATTTAAATACAATACATTAAACATTTTGATACTGATTGTACAGTGAGGCTTAGTTTGTGAATGATAAAGCATTTAAGAATTTGAATAAATATTGTAATTTAAAAACTATTTTTAAAACAGTTGTTTACACGTTGTAATGTTATAATTACCATCATCATAAGTTATACAGATTATTTAGCTAAAACGTACAGTAGCTGCAGGTAAAATAAGCGCAATCAGGCATTGCTGTAGATAGTAATTTATCCCTGTGACTTGCAGCATTATCGGCCCGATAACAGGGTGCCTGATACATTTATTGATATACGGCAGTTGACCATGTGACTTGTAAGCGATCGCCGGACTACTTAATTGAAAGAAAAAAATCCTGTGGCTTGTGATCCACCCAAAAGCAAAGAACAGTATGAAATTTTGCATTATTTGCAGTTACATAATAAATAATTTCCGTTGAACTGGTCCCATTTCGATTTTATTACGCCATCAGTTCAGGTCTACGTCACCGAGGCAGTAATGTCTTGGTAGCCATTATCTGTACATAGTGTATTGAATTGAAAGAATTCTCAGTTTTAATTTATAACTTCGGATAATTCATGTGACACAAAAAAGGATAAACAGCGTTTTATTAGAAAAGGACTTCACTTTATTTTAGTAAGACAATTTAAATAGTGCTTAAACAGGATAGAAAAGGACATTTGTTTTCAGATTTTACTCTGGCGGCATTTTATTTCGTCATTGCAGAGGCTGAATTTGTACATGAATGTCCTGTCAGCAGCAGTTAGTTGCAGAAAGGAATACTATCAATTTGAAGAGTACTTACAATGTATAAGTGTCAATGACAGTATTTTCATTTTCAAAAAACTGGGATTCAATCATTCATGGAAAAGGAGCTTGATCGACTGAAATGAGATTTTATGTCCGTACAGTAACCCGTTTTGTCTGGGAAGAAACAAAGGTAAAGATAGCATCAATGTAAGTTTTAAGGTCTTTGAATTTGAATTATATTTCCGAAAAACGTGTGCAGTGCTAACAAACGTCGTTGAGAAAATCGAAACGGTGGCACGGCGGCCATTTTGTTTTGAATGTAAACACAGTTTACACAATCAGAAAAAGGCGAAAACGATGAGGCTCCAAAAGCGGGATTGCTCACATATACGGGCTCATATACAGAGGCTGTTGACCGATCAGAATCTATCAAATTTATTTGCGGTATTATAACATTAGATATTTCTTCGTTATGCACATTATTCTGACATAAGTAACATTTGAAATGAGAACTACTTTTTGTCTGCGTGTGTCCACTGTCCAGTTCGCATATTGTTTACTTATGTTAAAGGTAGTTTCACAATAAAATCAGACATTTCAAGGTATGTTTTCAATGTTAGAAAGAATGACAGGATAAATAGAATAATAGATGGCGTGGATGGAGAAAGCTTATCTGGCAAGGCTGAGGAATTTATCGGGTGAGCCCATCAACGCTACCAACCTATTATTCTCTATTTATATTACTAGGTCGTGTTGGCATTTTGCGCACAAAATAGCTGCTTTTCGGTTTATGTTCGTTGTAAACATTTAATTTTGATAAAACTTTTCAACTGTCACCCCAAACCTAAACAAAATCTTAACAAATAATAATCAATTCACCAATAAATAACTACCAAATAATAAAATTCTTATTTGTTAACTTATTTTTAACATATTCATTTAACAAATAAGCATCAAATAATAAACATGCCGTTTCTGTAAAAGTTATTTGTTAATTATTTGTTAAACTAAAATTATTTGATATATATTTACTGAACTCGTATCTTCTGATATAGTATTTGTTAATTACTCGTTGCACTTGTATCCTCTTAAATATGATTTGTTCATTATTCGTTTAACTTGTGGCAGTCTGAAATGCAAACGAAAGAATATACTTGCAATACGGTAATTGTTTTCATTATTGCGGGAAGTATAGATATGTTAATACATTTGTACGTATAGACTGGAGAAATATTATTCATTCAAATACATTTAGCAACACAATTTATGGGTATTTCTAATTGCCTTTAATTTAAGTGTGCTTTTGAAAAAATTACCAACATGAATTGTGTATCTAAAACTACACGTTCGTTGTATTTTCAAAATAACACTTAGTTAATATAATATAATATTTGTACATGTATTTCAGTACTAAAATACCATTGAGTACTCAAATAAATGTACAAATAGTAAAGCATTTGGTGCTGTTCATTTTGTGCAGAGCAAATATCTACTGCAACATGCGAAACATGAGTAGCACATGTGTCCATCTTTCATTGAGATATTACATGTATATTGAACACACTGCTAACCCTGGGAACCATTCACTGATAAAAAGAGGTCAGGTTTATAGGAAATTTGCTCATGTTTACAAAGATAAAGCTTTCTGATTGGTGGATTCAAAACAGTATTTTAGGATGTACATGTGTACATCTAACAGCTATATGAATATTCTTGTGGCTTTACAGAACTGAATTGTTTTTCTTTATCGGATTTTAGTTGCACTTTTGTTAATATTGATAAATAAAAAGTTCACGGAAGTTATTAATTTCCAAATTATTTAAACTGCTAATGTGCAAATCAGTCAGAATGTTATACAATATCCAGGTCATACAATTAGTAGAAAGTTCAGTACAGAATACAGTTACTGTAACAAAGTAAAATGGTTAATAAATTCAAATTCAGGTTCGCGGAACTAATACCATACATCGTATGTAATGATAGTATTATTAAGTAAAACTGGAATACATGTACATTATTTTATTGAATTAGAAGTTCCCTACATTAATATGATTAAATGAACTAAGTCAAATTTATTCTTATACTTAACGGTACATGTACTGCCTGAATTACATCATGCAACATACTTTCAATGGGAATAGAATATGATGGAGCGTTTAATTAAGGATCCTTCAAAGACTACTTAGGGTAAGTTCATACATGTACATGTTCGTTATTTGTACAAATTTTACTTAATTTTGGGAAAGTGCATGCACGCAGTCTAATGACATGCACAGTTTGGTTTCTTACACAGAATGCTAATTTTCCAAAACTGGACTTGTCCATATTCAATTAGGACAATATCAACAGTTGTTCACAGATATACTTATTTTACGAACTGTTTAGTGAATAGTTGAGATCATGATGAGACTGCATGGATGTGCAGGCTAATCATGATTTATACTGGTTGTAAGGGCAAAATCATTTGTTTCGATTAAATGTTGGTCAAGGTGAAACTGGGTCACTTAGTGTCACTTGGTAAAATCATTAAAAAAACGTATTTAGATTTTGAGTCACTCTTTTTGCACTGACAGGATTCTTTATCATCTTGACATAATGAACTGTGGTATGGAGATTAGCAATATAGGGCCATAATGACCCTCATATTTAATGTGTTTTAAACGATACTTAGAAGTGTGATAGCAGTTTAACGAAGTGAGAGATCATGCAGTCTTGATTGTAAATGTAAATATTACAGCCTAGAAATTCGAAGTGATGCATTGAAAATATTATATATCATTATGTATATGCATCTGTATTTAATTTGTACCTTGGAGGCATTCTTTGCTGATTTTCACATATTTTGTTATTTATTTCAGATATGTCCCTTGTATGTTCAATCAATACTTCATGACTGACTGGCCACACTGTTCCACCCTGGAAGAGAAATTGTGTGGCAGGAAGGAGGAAATCGAAACGATAGCTTCTTTTATTGTTGTGACCTGCCCGATGACGGTGTAGACTGTGTGTAAGAGAGGGAGAGAAAGAGAAAGAGGGGGGGGGGGGAGATTATTTGGTGGTTATTTGTTAGACTAATAAGGAATTTAAGCCACTCCTCTTCCAGTATTTGATACTTTTTTGTTAGATATACGATGGTCATTGCAAAAGTTATTTGTTATTTATTTGTTTGAATAATAAGCCACACCTTTTCATTATATGATGCTTATTTGTTACATATATAATCCCCATTCAAAATGTTATTTGTTAATTATTTGCTTTCAGCGAAATGATTTGGTGCTTATTTGCTTAAGTTATTTGTTAAGCTCAGTTGATTGCCATTTCCAGAAGCAATAAATATCTACCAAATAATTATTTGTTGGTTATTTGCTGTGATTATTGGTTCCAATCTTCTTTTATTTTGTTTGGGACACGATTTTCTAAAGAAAGAACTAGCCTTCTGCAAATGAAACGTGTTCAAGGCCTGGCTAAATATACCTGAGAAATCACATGTAAAATATTAAAGTAAAAGCTTTTTGAGATAAAGTTTAATGATAAACTAATTTCTTAAAAAAAAGCACATGAAATTAGCAATAGACCAATTATCTCTACATGTCAATAAAATGTATGGTATGTTTATTGGACTAAATCACCTACATTACAGTGTCTTATCTGATAAGGGGTCATGAAACAATAAACGGGTTAGATCTCCTACGGTTTGAGCATGAGGGTCCCTAATATGAAGGAAATCTTAACCTGGTCACATTAACACTACGAGCTCCGTACGAGTAAGTTTTCAGTCGAAATTTTGCAAATTCACACGGAGTCCGTACGGACATCGTTGTCTCTTACGAGCATCGTACGGAATTTTTTTGAACTCTTAAAGGATTCGCGGACTCGGTG
Organism: Saxidomus purpurata; assembly: GCA_022818135.1. NCBI lineage: Eukaryota > Metazoa > Mollusca > Bivalvia > Venerida > Veneridae > Saxidomus > Saxidomus purpurata. The sequence continues at coordinate 19,065,917 of JAFMSR010000017.1, forward strand.
AAAATGTTCCCCCGAGATCCCTAGTTCTCACATGGCTCGTAGAAATTTTCGAAGTCGGGAGCAACTCGCAAAGGCCCCGTAAGTGCTCCGGTTCGGATTTGGAACACCGCAAGGCCCGTAAAGCTTGCCGATGTTCGCACGACTATCGCAGGGGTGTCGCACGGTCAACGTACGATGTTCGTACAATACTACGGATACCGGGTGGGGAACTTGCGATGTCCGCACGAAGCCAGCAGGACTCCGTACGACATCCTTGACGAGTCTATCTAAATCTGAGATCTTTTCAGATATCGCCGAACTGGTTTAATTTTGTCGTGTGGACACCGTGTGGACAGCTTACAGGCGCCGTACGAGCGCCGTACGAGCGCCGTACGAACACACATGCATCGTATAAGTTACGTCCGAGCTCCATCCGTGCTCCACACGACTTGTCTGCAATGTTCGTATGGATTTCCTACAATTGCATCCTCCAAAAGATCGTACGGGGCCCGTAGGCATGTGACCAGAACCTACGTTCGGATATGTGACCAGGGCATTAGCAATGGTTCATTTCCTTTATCTTCGTTGCATAAAGAAATAATTGCCATGTTAGAATTAAAAGCATTACTTTTCGATGCTTGTAATACCTACAACAGTTATCGGACGCCTTACTATACATTGTATATGTAAACGCAAAGACGACTTTTTGTGATTAATGCCTAACATTTAGTAAATATTTGACTTGCTTTCAGTGGAACAATAACAGGTAATAGATACATCGGGAAGAAGGACAAGTAACCAAATCTGCGTCCCGAATATTTGCGCTAAATTGTCATTACTTTTTCACACAAAAGTAGTGTAAAGGCCCGACAACAAGCTCCGCGATATCTTACATGGTGCCTTAATACTTCATTTCGCGACTTCTCCGCCGTTAAATAAACTCTTACTTATAAGAATATTATCCTTAGATGTTTATCGAAACTTTTAAGAACTGAAGCATAGTTTGAGGGTGGTGCGGTGGTCCAGTGGTTAATGCTCTGAACTTCAAATCCGGAGATCCTCGGTTCCAATCCCAGTCGGGGCACTGGGAATTTCAGTAACGCTTTTCAGTGTTTCCCTCCTATCTAGAAACCCAAATGTAGTCTTACGTGTATTGCTACTATACACCGGGCATGTAAAAGATCCAATGGGCCTATTCTTAAAAAAGCGAGGGTCTGGTTCCCGGATTCCCTTGTATCTGCCTCTCTTTAACCTGCACCTGTCAGTAGTATTGGCAAGTTCACCGATGGAGAAGTCTCAGGGTCAACCGGGACTTATAAGCAATTAAGAAAACAATAATTTTATTTCTTACGGAATGTTATGATTACTTTCGGCAAGATTAATCAAAGCATATTTTATAAGGTACGAAAGGATGACAGAAACATTATGATGAAATTATTGTCAACGAAAAGTATATGACATACCTTTTATGTATCTTTACGCATTTTTTGCTAAACTTCCACACTTATCTTGAGCATTGTCTGTCCGATTTTCTGTGGATCAGCAAAAGATCTGAAATATAACGAAGAATTATAATGATAGATATTTTTGATTATCATTGGTGGGTGTGTCAAAGCAAAGGCAATGTAACAAAGCTTATGATTGGTACGATGTTATGAAATGTTCAAGTTGGATTGTATCCAGGACAATGACAATCATGACTTAGAAATAGTTTTTATGTTTTGGAAGTATTCCAAACTTCCTTCTTCAGTGTTTATTTGTTCTAACCAATCATTGCGTTCCCTGAAAAGTTATTTTCTCTTCCTGATTTATCCTTTCGAATTATGACTTATACTACTACTGTAGATGTAGCAAAATTAGCGCCTATCTTAGCCCCGCTGATTCATGTTTACGCTAAATTATAACAACCTAGTCTAAAGATTGTGACATCCTCTACGATTTTGTTCGCCATATTGAAACAGACAAGTCAGCCTTTAGTTATTCATATTTCTTTGTTTACATGTCAGTTAATAAATCAATAACATTTTGATTCCATATTTGAAAAAGTCCAGAAAAACTAGTATGGATTGTTAAAACACAGAGCACAAACAATGATTTTTATTGAGTCGGCCAATAGCTATTCATAGCTTATGTTTATTGTATATGACTAACTGACAATAAATCAAATTTGTTCGTGTGTGTATGGATAATAACACAACATTTATTTCAAATAGATGCCAATATATTCGGGCATCTCCGTGATAAATTTTAATTGTCGGTGATTTTTTAAATGTATACATATAGACTATACATACTATGAGACTTGTGGAAAGCGACTTTATGTAAAAGGTCAAACTAACGAGATAAATTTTACATTTGGGTGATAAACTGTTTACAAGATAATACAATCACATGTAGGTCTACCTGTAATCCAGTTAACTGTTGTATTTAGCAAACATTTTAATGTGAAATATTATAGCACTTGTTAATTTCTACGAATATATACAAAACTGTACAAATTTACGAGTGTTCATCTATATGTCTCCTACCTATGGGCCCTTATAATGGTCTTTTGGAAACCGGATTTACTCCAGACAAGTTTAATGGAAGAGTTTCTAACACGACAATGTGCATTCACTAGACATTCCACCGCTTTCCGGACTTTTCGTATTATCATATGTCACTTGGCGCTCAATAAATAAATTAGCAGAAGTTAAAGATATGCTAATTCATGTATACGTCTGTATGTCAAATGTATGGAATTTGTAAGCAATGCGCTAAAATATAACTGCGCCAATAACGTACGTTTACAGTATTGAATTCAACGCGAGTTTACAAATTTTAGTATACAGTGTAACATCCACTAACGGTCACCTCCCACCAACAGCCACCTCCTTACAACAGCCAATTTGAATTCCGCCCGTTGGTTTTTCTATATGTTTTGCCTCCCACCAACAGCCACCTCCAAACTCCAGCCAACGGCCACTATTTTTCATCCCGAATTGACAGAAAACCTCTTACACGGCCAAGAAACAGACTAACCGCCCGTAAAATTTTGACCAGAAAAACTTTCCAGTTATATTTTGCACTGAAACTGGGTTGTGATCGAACGCGAAAATCGCCTTTATATACAGTAAAGTATAGACACCTGTACTTGAAAAAACCTGCATCACCTTTAATTTCAAAACTATTTGTATTGAATATCTTAAAGTATTAAATGTCAATTATTATTTGATCAAAACATCCGAAATTTAATAGATTTTTGCCATACCTCAGACATTACCTAAAGATCTTCGTATCTGATAACATGTCTGCACATGCCATCGTACACCACTATACTACCAAAAAATTCACTTATTATGATTAAATTTCTTTTGAATGTGTTTGAAAAGAAAACAGGATACTTGTAGTTTATATCCCCCCAAAAAAACTGTATTAACATGTGCTTTTAATATTAATCATACTTTATTGCCACTGTGACCCAAACGTAGGTTGTACAATATTGCGTTCTACATAACTAAAATATAAAATATGCAATCAACAATCGCTTTATTCTGGTTCAACAGTAGCCCGCATAACGTTTGTGAAAGCATCCAACTGAACATCGATACTGGACAGCTGTCGTATCCGCTCATTACCAAAGATATGTTTTTCTCGTGTGCGCTCAACACCCAAAGTTATGCTATACTCGTGTCCGCCTACGATCCAAATATATGAAATTTCAGTAATTCAAAAAAGACATGTCTCAGGAAGAGCGTGATCTGATTTATTCGGATTCCTTTCTCATTATCGACTAACGGGGTGCAAATTATATGCCAATCAGCGTGTTTACGGATAATATGATTATAATTGATAATTGATTCAACTCAAAATTAATTAAGTTTAATCATTTACACGATGTTGTTTGTTTACTTTGATGGTCATCTGATTGCGGCTGAAAGGGACAATAGTTTTTACAATGTTTTGTACCAAAAGCATAAACCCGCAAAAACAACGAAAACGCTGATCATATGTTCACATTACCGCAAAAAATCCCTCCGAGCAACAGCCACCTCTAGACAACAGCCAATTTCCAGATATCCGAGTGTTGGCATTTGTAGGAAGGTTGCACTGTAATGTGTTTACGCGGATTTATTTCTGTTTTATTCTATGAATACCGGTATAAGGTTACAGGAAGATTTAAATACAACCACTTATCCAATGAGAACTGCGATACTTTGTTAGCTTGTCCTTGATTGAAATTTTTTGTCTCTATTGAAATGTTATGTTTTGAATTTGTATGTAATTCGACCCTTGTACTCTTGCTGCTTAAATGTTTACCTGTTTTGAGCAACATTTCATGGTTATTAGACAAGCGGCGTCCACTTACGTTGCTTGCACTCAAAACATGTAATCTGTATGTGATCATCGAACTTGGTCACAATGTACATGAGCAAAATACCGCAGCCACATTTGATAACTAGCCAGATTACCAAAAGAGATTTTCGGATTAAAATCAAATCTGATCAAAATATTTCTTGGCGTTTTGAATTGAATATGTTGAAGGAATTGCATTGACTCCTCCAAGAATCACTGCCTTTGAATTGACAACTTTCGCCCAAATCGGACTATAAGCTCTAATCGAATCAGAACTTCATCTTGTGTTTGTGCAGCATATCGCTCAACGTACATAAACCAGCCAGATATCTTCACACAGCACGGAACTACTGCCATTGAATCGCCGAAACGTTGGCAAAATGATATATTTCTTTGCCTCCAAATGTATCGAACCTACATAATGCATGGTTGTCAGGAATATATCCCCAGGCAGAGCTTCTATCCTTCAGGTGCTGCAATGTCCTCAACAGGTTTTCTTACTTGAATAGTTTTTCATTTGATCATTACTAAACTTGATTTAAATATTTTAAGATAATGGCGGCAAAATATCTCACTCTACTTCGTTTACAAGCCATGTCTCCCCGGTCAACCTTAATGCTCCTTTGATCTGCTACTGATATTTTAAAGGAACAAGAGGGTCATGATTACCCTATATCGCTCACCTGAGTATCATTGACATTCACACCAAGAACTCATACATTCCTGTTGTTTCCCAGTTTCTTCAAAATAATTATGTCATTCAGGTTTTTACCATAAACTGTATTTTGTATTTTAGTAAAAGATATTCTATATTTAGAACGGTAACCTTGACCCTAGATATGTGGAATTATTTTGAAAAATTAATGATTTGAAACTTAGTACATGAATAATAGGCAATGCTACAAACATGTACCAATTATTTCAGATCTGCGTCTTGCGTAGTCTGACAAGAAACTTTTAAAAGTTTCTAATATTTACATATGTGTAAACAATTTGGCGAGGCAAATATAGACCCAATGGTCATAATCTGCACAGTCGTGGTAGAGAACCACTATACACCCAAAATATATAAGCTCTTCGACTAGCGGTTTCAGATAATATGATGTTTAAAGATTTCCCTAATATAATTCACAGCGTAAAATATTATCCCAATTTTGTCCACAGAGGCCACGAGACAATGCTGCTTATTAAATATCAAAGCTTTAGGCCTAACGGTTCAGAAAAAAGACTTTTGAAGAATTCCCGATATATCTCAGAGTAAATCAAGTGAATCCCTGAGCAGGACACATTGGGCATGATTTTAACAAACTTGACAGAGGAACACTAAACAATGCTACATCAAATATCTAAGCTCTGAGCCTTATGAACATTTCCCTATACAGCTCTATGTAAAACAAGTGACTCACTGGTCGGGGTCAATTTTGTTCCCAGGGACATGGTTTCAACAAACTTCAGAGGTGACCACTAGACAACACTTAATACAACTATCTATGATATGTGCCTTGTGGCTGTTAAGAAGAAGGTTTTTGAAGTTTCCAAAATTTAACCCGGAGGCTGTAACCAGTTTACAACCAAGAAGCATTAATTCAAAGATACACAGAAGAGATCAACTAGACAATACTAGACATCAAGCATTTAAGGTCTGAAAGTTTTTTTTTAAAGATTTCCCTCTTTAACTCTTAGGTAAAAAGATGATCCCTGGGCATGAGGATAACTTGAACATATTTTATAGGAGGCCACTAGACAATGCTACAGACCAGATAACCTAAATTTCAAACAAAAAGATTTTTTTGAAGATTTCCCAATATAAATCCGATCCGAGCGCGGCCAGTTTTCATGGATCTGACTTGAACATATGTTGTAGAAGACCATTACATAATGCTACATACCAAATATCTAAGCTCTATGCCTAGCAGTTTTTGAGAATACGTCTATTTTTGTTTGTTTGGTTGCCTGGCAACTAGAGTTCTAGACGGAGGTAATTGATAGAGGGCCATGCAAGGAGCATTCCTGCGAAGATTGATTGACTTTAGTCAAGCAGTATTGGAGGAGGAGAAGTTGTTTGAATGAAATCGTTGCCGATGCGGCAAACTACTACACCTTCTACATGGCGGACAGGCGTATTTTTGACAGTTTGGCTTTTATGTTTGGCTAAAAGGGAGGCAACGTAAAGTATGTATCCTCTTTGACGACATTTGAAACATTTATTAGGACTTTTAAGTCGCATAGAAATTGTTAGACCAAACAAATTCAAATCGATACCAGTCATCTTCCGTCCATGGATAATCTTTCTCGGTCCAAATGTAGGAAATGCCTAATTAAAGGCAAACATTTATGTCACTTTGACCAAATTCTTTGTTAAATTAAGGCAACAGCTAAAGGGGTCATAAATCGGTCATGAAACCTCCTTATTAGAGTTGAAGCCTAAATGCATTTAGTTTTTACCGCAAACATAGTAAGCCATACATGTATTTTCAAATAACCTGCCTTTTAAGTTCGAGAATCATTAGGCATACACGAATAATTAATCGGAAACAATGTTATGGTCAAGGTCACTGTTATCTTTGATTTTGACATTTTTTCCTAACAGCAGTCGATGAAATCTGCGGTTCAATACAAACATTGAATCATAGACCATCGTTGTTTTCAGTTATTGACCGGAAACCGTAAAATTGTTCAAGAGTACAATGACCATGACCGTTGAACCGGTCATATCAAAAGCAATACGTATGGTGGCTGATGTCCTGTTTTCAACTTGGAGGGGCGAAAAGTCGAAGACATGAAACACGTGATCTCGGCAGTAACGTACTTTGTCGTTTTTTCGACTTGGCGGGGGAAAAGTCGAAAACTCGACATATTAAAGGCGAACACACGACAAACAAAATTTGACTTTAATCTGTCTTGTTTTCGACTTTTCGAGTTATGTATCTTGGTACATTTAATCAGTACATGTGTACACAGATTAAAAGTAATGTATCAAATATAGTATCTCGACCTTTGACTATTTAATCTGACGATAATCTTGAGCCAGAGTGTATTGTTTTTATTAAGAAGCCTTTGAAAAGTAAAGGAACGTACAAACTTTAACCCCAGGGAATGATCTGAACATAGTTGATAAAGAGCCACTACACCATGCCGTAAACTGAATATCTAATGGCTAAGCCTTGTTGTTTTATTATGGAAGTCTATGTTAAACAAGGGATCCTCAGGGCGGAGTCAATTTTGACCCATGGGACTTAATATGAACAATTGTGGTAGAGATCCAACATACAATGCTACAAACTAAATTTCTAAGCTCAAACCCTTAATTGTGATTTGAAACAAGAAGATGTGTTAAATGTTTTCCTATACAACATGGACATTATGACCCTATATCGGTCACCTGAGTATCATTGATACGAAGATTTGGCATGTTATACAGTTGTTTGGTAGAGAACAATTACATGGCCGTTGTTTTAAAGTTTGCTCAAAATTGGCACCTATATAAACATATTTAAAACAAGTGACCAGCAGGGCGGGGTCAATTTTGATCAGGGCGATACGGTGTGATCAGTCTTGGTAGAGGTCTAGGAGCAAATGCTACAAACCAAATATCTTACCTCCAGGCCTTGTCGTTTAGACAAGTAGATTTTTGAAAGTTTTTCCCACATAAGTCTATCAAGTAAAAATGACCCAATGGGCGAGGTCAAATTTGACCAAAGGGGCATCGATTGAGCAATATTGTTTGAGGTCCACTGGATAATGCTACAAACCAGATATCTAAGCTACAATCCTTTTGGTTTAAGACAACAAGATTTTTAAAGTTTTTTTCCAGTAGAATTCTATGCAAAAGAACTGGCCTCAAGAGAGGAGTCAATTTTGACACTAGGGGCATAATTTGAAAACTCTAGAAAGAAATTAACACTGTAACATACAAAATGTCTCAGCTTTAGGACTTGCAGTTATGGAGAAAAAGATTTTTAAAGTATTCTCTACTTGTTCTCCATAGAATGACATTTTTTGACCAACTTTGATAGTAGACCACCCAAAGAACATTCCTGTGAAGTTTGGTTGAATGCTGCCCGAGATGTCGTTCGAAGAAATTATTCACGGACGTACGCACGTCCGCACGTACTTTCTTACGAATCGATAAGGGGTTGGCCAAAAACACGCGGACAAGGCAGGCAGGCAGATAAACTAATGGCAAGGGAAGACAACTAAACATCGTTACCGGTTGTAAATTTCACAGATTTGGTGATGACATATTTTTCTTATGCACCGTTCTTTTTTTCAACAAATTTAGCCTTATTGCTTTGAAAACAAAAGATGGATCAGAATTAATCTTTATTTAAACTTAAACCAAAACAAAGACACATACATGAAAGTAGTATATGCAAATGCAAAATGATTTACCATGATTATACCACCTGACAGTCGTAAAGGTGAAAATACAGTATTTAAGCTTATCATAAGCAAAGTACATGAGCCTTGATTGCGAAAAATGGTGAATATTAAGGTTCATAACTACATATGTCGAACACGACCTGCGCTATTTCCTTATGTATGCAATGTAGGTCATATATATTTATAACCGTTTATTCACATTTAGGTACAGACAACTTTTCCATGTGCAATCCGTGCAGAAAATGGCGCACGCATTCAATCGCATTTCGCGTTTTTGAGTTACAATGAAATTGTTTACGCGTTGTACATAGTTCGGAGTATTATTTAAAGACAATATCGTGTAAGAATCGAAATACTTAATGCCTCCCTGTATTTTTCGCTGATAAACACGTTCGGATGTGAAAAATCGAATCACTCGTGATTTAATTAATAAGCATCCAAAATACAGGGACACATAATTATTGCTTAAAGTTTTAACATAAAGAAGTGTAAAATAGTTTCAATAAAAGATATGTACAAATGTATGCATAGTACTACCTGAAAACTAAATTTGAACAAATGCAGACAATGTTTCGATCAATGTTAAGTTAATATGTCTATGAATATTCTAATACGACCCGCAAGTTTTCCTGTATACATATAGAGATAATTATAAACTCTTCTGATATGTGTTCTACACACACCATTAACGCGATATTTAGATTTATTGGAAAAATCTGGTTACCAAGCTAATCAATATTACTTATATGCTGGTTACAATTTTATGTAAATAAGCGAAATAACGAGCTCTGCAGTAACAGAAACTGCCGGACAATATCAGATTGAAATAAATAAAATACCTATTTTCTACTTGTCATTCTTAGAACACTGTTAAAATAAACAGTTGTTTACTTTTCATAGATGGTTAACCTCATATTTGTTAACGTTTATCTGTTGTAACCGATACGACTCCGCTTACACGCATAAAGTGACAGCCCTTCTTGTCAACAATTCATCTAAGAACTAAAACACAAGTACAAACACCAACATGTATTTAACATGTTATGATCACGTTTTCTGGAGTACATTCTTCGAGATGTTGTAGACACAAGTCCCTAAAATCTGATTCTTTGAGAAGATCAATGTAGACTTTTGCAAGACCTTTTTCGTCACTTGCGCATGAAGAAAACTGCCCAGCTTCATTGTTTGGAAAAAGTCCTGCGGAAAAAAAACTGTTTATGATAATGTTTAGCATGAATCCGAATAATTATGCAATTATGCAGTTTTGGTTGATTTATTGGATTCCTTAACTCAAGTTAATTGTGACAGTTTTGCACTATTTCCTAATAACAACAAGGCAGGCAATACAATGTTTATTTCGTCGCATTTAGGCTAATAAGCTCATGTGGCCAAACAAATACAATACAGATTAAATCATGTAAAGTATGAGACAGTAATCGGCAATTATATATAGAAGCACAAGGTAGCATATTTTACTTTCATGGACAATTGCACAAACTTACCAAATCTATGTATTCAAGTAAATAATATAACATTAAAATAGAAGTTTAGCTATTTATCATCAAAATGGAAGTTAAGCTTTCTTGCATGCAACATGTACTTTAAAATCCAGTTACTAGACTCTCTTTTACAGTTTACTTAAGTAAGTATACAAGTTTGTGTAATTGTGTACTCAATTTGGTAATTGTAGTATCAAAACATGCTCAACTAAGAAAGGTAAGATAACAATGATATATTATAGTACATATACGGTTCTATTAACTGGTAAGAGTAAGTAGAATGTAACAGTGTAATTAAGATCTAGTTACAACAATACATTCAGAGCTCTGAAATTCAAAAAGAGAGCTAGTGCTAATGCACTGAACCTAAAATGTTTTACGTAAGCGAGATTAACACGTTCTGATGAGAATAGTCACCTTTCTGATTGTGCCTTAACTATGCCATTTTCAACATTTGTTTTCAAATATCAATATCCATGTATATTTTCGTTAGAATTAACGGTTTTTCCTATATGAACAATCATGTTTGTGTTATATAGAACAAAGATGTGTTATTGATACTAAATATTTTATTACTTTTCACATTAAGTACATGCATGATAATAATATTACAAACGTACTTGCTTATACAACTTGGTGCACAAAAACAATTGACTGAATTCAGTCACTAACTGACCATACATTCATAGCATATATGAATCTGTACTCCAAGACGATTCGAATATGATTGAAATTGCATCTGACTGAATTTCAGTCATTCCTGATTTCACTATCTGCAACTGAAGAAGCAAAGTGTTTTTCGGTAAAAAAAAGTAAGAAGCTAGGCCGACAGTGACTGAATTCAGTCACGAAATAGCATTCATTTAGGCTATAATTGTATCTGATAGAATTCAGTTATTTCTGTTTTCACTTTCCTAAAATTTTGAAAACAATTAAAATACTGAAACCAGTGACTGTTTTTCCGTGAACAAAGATGGAAGCTAGCCGAATTTGGCTAAATAGCATGATTTATAACACATAGAAATTAACCGATACAGGCTGCAAAATAAATGTATTCACTCAAAATTATTATTAATATCCTTGTTTATAACAACAGTAAGTTAAATAAACAGGTGTGTATATCGATCTGGTAAATAAACATGCATGCAAACACAAATAGTAAAGTACAATTGCGTTAAAAATAAATATATGATAAAGATATACTTTTTCAAGGTAATCGTTCATAGGCCAAGAAAATTACTATCAGTTTCTTTGCTACGTCTTCATGTTCTAACATTCACTAGCGACATTTAACAATTGTACATATTGCGTATATAATTTTACATATCTATAATAATAAAATTTAGAAAGAAAATATGATTATTTTGTTTTCATGTTATGTCACCAGATACAATAATAACAGCAACAACAACAACACACTTGATGAAAAAAATGAATAACAGTGCAGAAAATGAGCGCACTTCGTTCAAACAAAACATCAATAAAAGAATTGGATATAAACTGAACAGAGCAATGAAATGGTCACACATTGATTCAAGTTATTGCGAGTATTACAATACTTATCTGCAAACTGGGAGGGTAAATCTCAAATCTAGTCGGATTATACCAGTTTGGGGCTAATAAATACGATTAAAACTACGCTTATAAGCTAACCTGTAACCTTTGTTTACAAGAGTATACAATTGGACATTATTTTCCACCTACATGGAGTCGTAGAAATATGGTTTAACCTGTCTTACTGGCAGTCATCTGCCTTAATATGCCAATTCATATGTTTCCTAATGTTCCATTTTAATTTGAATATAAGCATAAAACAAAATTATTTAAAAGAAATGTATACATTTACAGCAAAACAGTCAGTCTAAACATCAAAACTATAATGCGAGATATCAACATGTATGCATTATAAAACATACGCCGTCTAGCATCCAGGACAGATAAAACTTAAATACAAAGGTAAATACTTTCTGTGATAAAATCATTTTTATTGATGGTAAATAAACTAATTTCTTAAGACAAAAAATATGGTGTAAGAAACCACCTGAAAAATAATTAGGTAAATACTTTTCGTGATAAAAAGCATTTTCATTGTTTATAAACTAAGTTCTTAAGATTAGAATTATGACTGAATGCGCCGCCGTTCTGTTTAAAATTCTACGTTTAAAACGAAACACGACCATAATTATCACAATCACTGTAAAGTTCAGCAAAGGGTCATACAGAGCCTTTAGATATGGATGTATCAATGGACATGTATCTTCAGACTTCCAAAGACAGTCGAGTTTTGAGCATTTTTTATGTAAAAGTGTAAATAAGTATTGCTATTATGTCCGATATTGATCATGTCCCCTTTGTAGGCTTCATAACCCCATCCCCTGTCCGTTTATCAGCATCCGTAGTATACAACAAGTCATCTGAGTCACTGTTAAGACTTGCCCAATCGACTTTTGATTATCCTCTTGGGATGATTTAAGGCATATGCAATTTTCCTTTGTAACTGTCTCCCGATACTCTCCAAAAGGTAGCCTGAAAAGGAAAGATATATTACCTCAATATCTATCCAGCTGACCTAAATAAACGCCTCAAAAAACTATTTCCCATAATGTAAAATATGTATTAAGTGTCTGAGACAAAAGTGAGCAAGTCTGTTTTACTGAGGTCGGTAAAAGAGACTTTTCATCACATCTCAAAAGCTGAATTAGAATCCCATTTCATGATATTATATGTTACTCCCTGTCAATCCATGTTATCATAATTCAAAGCGGATCATTAACCTGCTGATAGGAATTTCTGTGGTACAGTTAATAGTTTTCTTTGATGACATCGAAAGTTAATATCTATTACACATTAATACGTTTTGAACAAAAACACTTATACATAATGTAGAAGCAACTTGACATGATATTTGGTACGAAACAATAGTTTGGTATATTTAAAAGTGCTTCCTGTGTATCATAATACTGTCAGATATTCAGTTGATTATCACAAATAAATATATACAATCAATTGATTATTTCAAAACGAATGTTAACCCCCCCCTGAAAAAAAAAGACCAGTAACTACACCTCTTTGACTTATATAATGGAGTTTATCCATAAGGGCTAAATTGTTTTAAACATTTTCTGTCCGTGAACAGTTTTGTTCTGGATGTTTTGTGTCTTAAAAATGTTGAATTAGTTTTCTCTGCCCTTAATCTGAACATGTATCTCAAAATATAAATCAAACTCATAAAATGTACTTACTGTTTTGGTACCCATAACTTGTGTTCCCATGTCGTCATGTACATATTCCGGTTCCGGTACGTTGAGAAGTTTCTGTTCTGTAGAACGTTCTTATGAAATTAACGTTTTCATTATGGCTGTCGTTATTTACGCTCAGCATGAGAGCTTCGTTCTGATATAAATTCGAGTAAACGTGGTGAAAACTACCTGTACTGCCGAACGTCCTTTTGATGATATCAAGTTTATTGTTTCAATCAATAACAACACGCTAACAACGCTTTACTCCTTTCCCTCTGAACGAAAGCTCTCTCAAGTGCCAGCATAATCTTCGGTGCAGCATTAAATGGAACTGCAACATTTCCAAGCATTGCCTACACAGTCAACTATGTATCTTACTTTGTGAAGTTTTAACACTCTATCTAGTGAAAACAAATTTGGAATAATTATGTTATATGCTACAACATACTTATCTAATAAACATGTAGCTGAGTGTACTCATACAAGGAGCATTCAACAGTCCTTTCTTGTATTTCACTTTCAGAATTTACAACCAAAGAGATGTATCTGAAGAAATACATTACAGGCATGGGACACATTTATATTGGGCACTAATGATAATGTTCTACATTTATTGCTGGCAAATACCGCTAATGTTCATAATACCGTGCTGGTAATAAGCTGACACTGACAGGTTTTAGATATGTTATATGGCCGGTCTGGTATATCGGGTATTACGTTTTAAATGAAATGCAACAAAGAAATGAATTTGTGAGGAAATTTGATCTAGATTCCTGATGCAGATTAATATTTCAAGTTAAACGCGATTTTTCACGTCACTCATATGCCTAAATAAACCAGGTCTGATCTCAACGCGCATGTTCGTTAGAAACATCAGATATAAGTATAAATACTACTTCTACTAAAAAAATGATAATTATTATAACAATAAAAATACTGATAATACATTCTTTATAGGCTGAGATTGATAGCCCTGAGGACTTTTCTGTGTTTGATAACACTGTATCATAAAAAATATTTGCTAACCTTAACTGACCCCATGCTTTTAACAAATGTTCTGGTAGAATCAATGGTTTTATTACTTCAAATGTGGAACTACTGGGATTTTTGTTGTGAATGTGAATTTCAATGCACAGGGAATTATCAAATATTGGCAAGCTTTATATCAGTATATGCTCTTCTTTTTACATAGAAGAAGTAACACACAGTTTATTTCGTAACTAACAAAGTTATTTCCTATTTTATTGAAAAATAAATATTTTAGGTTATAGAGATACTTGATGTTTCTATCATACTGAAAGGTATCTTCTAAACAAAAGAGATATCTCTAAAATGTAAAGATATATCTCCTTCTCTGTGATATGTCAGTGATAGATATCTTTACAGTTATATGCACATAATTATATCTATTAGTAAGATTTTTGTCTTCAAATACAAGTGGTATCTGAAAAATACAACCTTCTATGCAAACGAGATATCTCAAGAAACTGAGACTGACATATCACTAAAGCACATTAGATATCCAAAGGGCATTTAAAATATTATATTTATTATATCATATTAGAGATATCTTTCAGATTTGCAGGGGTGTCTTTGTAAGACAGAAGGATTTCCTTCATACCAGATCGGGATATCTGCAGTTTTTACCAGTGATGGAAAATCTCATTTTACACCCCGGCAGAGCCTCGGTACCGCCAAAACAGTTACCACCGAGCCAGATATTTCCATTTGCACGTGTAACCAGTGAAATATTCTTATTATCTTTCTAATAAAAAAGATACCTCTGTATGGTCATAATAAAGATACCTTTCTTCAAATCAGAGATATATGTCATGATTAAATAGAGCATATATCCATAACTTTTCGACATTGGTATTTGTATGTTTAACACATATATATATGTGGGTTAAGTAGGAGAGATATCTAAGATAGACAAAAATATTTCTCAATTACAATCAATGTGTAAATTCAGAAACTGTGTTTAGAGCTTACATGAAGAAAATTAACTATAACTGCATAAAAATTTATAGAATAATTATTTGACTGAGCTGTCATTAAACAAACAAAATTTATTTACATTGTTATATAACGCTTAAATCTTCAATTCTGTGTGGTAAATGCTAGTCCCAGAGAGTAATGACCACAATAATTTATACAGGTGCTGCATTCCAAATCCAAAATTATCGAAATACTGCAAGATGAGGGTTTTATGACCCATGCCTAATAACACTAGGTGCCAATCATAGAAAAGTTCCCCGGGGCTACCAATCTCGGTCTTTAAAGAAGGTAACATGTATGGAATGTGAAAGAATATTCATAACTCATTTAACATATTTAAAACATGGCCTTCTGAAAACAAAAAGAAGTGGCTGATCGCCGTGTTGTATAAGCAACGTTTACATAATTAAGGTAATTCAGACCGACAAACATATGAATCAGATCTGCTACATTTCAGCAAGGGCTTATCAGTGTAGCTAATCACTGGTTACAGTAAACACCTCATAAAACCCCAGGAACCTGCTATGCTGACCAACTAGCCTCACATCAATTGCCAGATGTTATATTTGAGAATTCATTGACCTATACTTGTACAATATAACTGGAGAGAAAATTTATTTATGAGATACATTTGCTTATGCCAAGAAAGAAATTTTCTGGTGTTGCTCTATTTGTTCAACTTAAAATGTATAATTGTTGCTGCTGAATCTCCTAAAATAAGGTAGATATCTTTAAAATTCAGAGATACTTCATAAATTAGGAGATATCTTTCTTTTAACAGACATATCTCTCATGTTTTAAAAGATATCTCCCAATACTTTAGATATATCTTTCAAAGTAAAAGAGATATCTTACAATGTAATAGAGATATATCTGTATCATGCAGACATGTCATATCTTCTACATAAAAACATATCTCTGAGAAAGATATATCTGTTTAGAATAAAATATCTCTGTTACTAAGAGAGATGTCTCTAAAAAATGGAAAGATATCTCTCAAACGTGTTAAAAAGATATCCCTGTAAGTAAAAGAGACATCTTTTGAGGTTCAGGAGATACTTTTGTGTGGTACAAATATCTCTCAGCGTGAAAGAGATCTCTGTTATGATGAAAGATAACTTTTTGATATAAGAGATATATCTCTTCTACTATTTAATCAAAACAGACATATATATCTAATTTCATACAGATATCTCCTAAAATAGGAGAGATATCTCTGTTAATTATTGTAGCTCTTGGCCTTACTGCAAACACTCTTTTGTGTGAAAAAATGTTATAAGTCCTTGACTTGTCAAATAATGATTAATGAAATGGAAAAAGAATTGTTAAAATGTACTAGAAAAACACTGAATTAATCATGTTTAAAAAAGAAATATATCTTATACTTAGTTACTTGTAATATAAGTTCAGTTAAGACCCATTGTACTTTCCTAATTCAACATATATTTTAATATAATTTATAATTAGTATACTACTGCATGCAATGCTCTGACAGGCTGCTTAGATTGACCCTGTAGAGATGTTTGCGGCTATTGATGTCAGATTAGGTGGTGTTAAGGTCATTTATCAGAGAGGTGTTTATTGATACAATTCCATGCTGATGATTACCTGGCAGATAAAAAATCTATGGAAATAAGGGATTTTGGCATATATAATACATAAATGTTTGTTGGTCTGAATTGCGTTGCATTGTTGAACAAAAGAACCAAAACTACCATTAACATTAATATATAATTAAATAATAAATTGTAGATACTCTTTAGTTTATACTATACCTAGGTTGCAACGGTGAGCCCCATGCGTGACCAATTGTACTGCCAGGATGATGTGCCTGACTCATCGTTATGTTATAAATGAAATTTATTTTTATATTCTTATTATTACTTGCGGGAGCATCGAAAAAGTTCTTTTTGGTGACTGTTCGGAATTTGTCCTCTCCGTAAAAGTTATATTTATTAAAGAATAAGTTTTAAAAATGGTACATGTAGTACATGTATCATATGCATAAAAGTCCATTTTAAAGTGTTCGCCCGGTATGTTCTATTTTAGCCTTCTATCTACATGCATAACAATATCTTTTTTTAGTTTATTCTATTGTGAAATGCAAAAGTGTAGTCAATGGCAATTTAATTGTGTTGCTAAATGAATCACAATTGATGTCAATATATACATGACTCTAGTTTTTGTGTAATGTGAAATATACCATGCGTAAATTAGTTTGGGCTGAATTAATGTAATCCACAAACCTATCTATGGTCGCATTCGGATCACGATGATGTCCCTAAATTGTCAAATGAATAATATGTTGTACGTAATGTTGTGCGTAGGTAGCACGCTACTTAATTATTTAAGATACAGTTTCAATTTCACGAGTTGTACTTCACACGTATGTTTATAAAATACTTACAACATGTATTCTACTGTGATAGTTTAGGGAGATAAAATTGAAATTATTCTATAACAACATATGATTAAATAAATTTAAAAAATACGTATATGTGTGTAGCAAGATTCTGGCATTAATTGGTTTCTTGGCTTTTGATGATCGGCTTATTTGTGGGAAATATATCTTTTAAAGGCGCAGAAGGCACTTCGAACTTACTGATCGAATACAAAAACAGAATTTATTGATAGAAT